>QOCX01000573.1:49326-119790 GCA_005959815.1 Sarcophaga bullata
GTAATAAAATTGTTTTGTAAACTCTTGGCAAAAGTGAAATTGAGAAAAATATTTTTAATCTAAGCTGTAATAATTTGTCAGCAAGCCTGTGCCTGTAATTAAACGCTTTCATAGTTTTTATTAATGACTTGGAAAGGTTTTATTCTTAATTTTTTTTTTTTTATGAGGCATAAAAACTGGTGCGCTTGATGAAAATCTTTATGAACAAGAACCAGGCATATGAATAATGTTTGGCGTGAGAGGAACGTTTATTAAACACATCATTGAGTTCATATGTTACAATAATGCGAGCATTGTTACATCATTATCACTGTCACTTGAATACAATGAATGTTTGCAGAGAAAATCTCTTGAAACACTGATAGCTACGAGCGAGGGCAATGTAACCGTTAAGACACGTTGTATTAAAACGTGATTTTGCATTTATTGAGTCATTCATCCATTTTCTTTTTGCTTAAAAGATGCAAAAAAAAAAAACAGATAGAAATAATACAGTAACCATATGGTTTTAAAAATAGAATAGAAATCGATTGAAATCACGCTGATTACATTATAAATGTTTCCGTACATAAAGAATGCATTTTAAGGGGGATTCATATGATACTGTATTGAAATTTATAGACAGTTTACTAGACAGTTGTAATACACTACCCAACCTTAAATAGTGTAGTTAAATTACAACACTGAGGGTACATAGAGAACAAATCTTAAAACAGTTCCAATAGAGTCAGAGGGAGAGTGATTGTTAGTTTAACAGGGGCCAATGAAGACTTAACCTTCAGCATCGCTTGAAGTTCTGTTAGATTTAAGTGTGCAACAAATGATAGTGAAGACCAGACTGCAAACCACGCCAAATTGTATGGTCTGGTCTGGTCTGGTATGTAAGTATAACATAAAGTTCATTAGGAGACTCTATAATTTTGTTAAATGCTTTTGAACCTGAGTTAGTGATAAAGTAAGTTTAGAAACTAAGCGCTCTTTTTTTTAAAGAGGGACTAATTTGTAGTATTTAGATAGGTTAAAGAGAGATCTAAGATCTGGAGAGAGAGCTTTTGATACCAGATTGAAACGTTCCGAACCCACGATGAAATTATATGCGATTAAACGATGTGTTCAATTCAACTTGGAGAGATAATACAAAGGACGGCGCATAGCAATATTTTGTAAGATTGAAACGTTCCGAACCCATGACGAAATTATATGCGATCAAAAGATGTGCTCAATTCAATTGCAGAGATAATTCAAGTGCAGACAACGCATAGCAATATATCCTAGTACTAGGCACAATTTCTGATTGCTTAAAAGCTATGGAAAATGGATGCCACATTAATTAAATGATAGACAGAAGGAAATTCGAAAAACAACTTAAGAAATTTCGCTTCATAAACTTGATAGAAAATCAGTGTTGCATTGTATTGTTACTACACATTCATACATAATTGGTCAGTGCAATCCTTCAATCAGGATTACCACTTAGTTTCTTATCCATGAGTGGTGGGACCTACAGTTTAAAGTCGACTCTAGACGACTGAAAAACTTTTTATGGCAATTTCATTTATTCTCAGAGTTTTTGCCAAAAATCTGGTGGTAGAAAATAGCCGGAAGAATATTGTTTCATATTTCGTTTTGTTGGAGATATCTGACCTGGCGTTTGAACCGTAGTCTTACGTTTAACAGGCTAAAACACTACAGTCAACAGGTACTAATATCGTATTGTTACTGGCGATAAAAATTGGATTTATTATCAGAATACTAAACGAAAAAAAAGATCATAGGTTAATTTGAAATAATTATTGACTTCCAGATTCGATTCGGCAGGAAGATAATGCTATGTGTCCAGTGGGACCAGATAGCTTTGGTGAACACCATGAGGTCCTAAAATCTAGTGATGATGATAATAATGTGATCAACTAAAAGCATGCGTTGATCGAAAAACCGCTAAAATGGGTCAGAAGACATGGCAAAATAATTTTGCAAAAATGATAATGCTCCTGTACACAAATTAAAACCGGTTCGGGGTTAGCCAGATTTGGGTCCTTCCGACCGCTGTTTCTTTTCATCAATGGCAGAGCAGCATTTCAATTTCTACGAGGAAGTCAAAAATTGGATTAGTTTGCATGGTTGACCCGCAATTCTTTGAACAAATTAAAATTTCTTAAAGATACACATTGTCTGAATAAATTTGTGTAACTTTTGGGTCCTTCCGACCGCTGTTTCTTTTCATCCATGGCTGAGCAGCATTTCAATTTCTACGAGGAAGTCGAAAATTGGATAAGTTTACATGGTTGACCCGCAAATCTTTGAATAAAATAAAATTTCATAAGGCTACACATTGTCTGAATGAATTTGTGTAACATTTGGGTCCTTCCGACCGCTGTTTCTTTTCTTCCATGGCTGAGCAGCATTTCAATTTCTACGAGGAAGTTGAAAATTGGATAAGTTTACATGGTTGGCCCGCAATTCTTTGAATACAATAATATTTCTTAAGGGTACACATTGCCTGAATGAATTTGTGTAACGTTTGGGTCCTTCCGACCGCTGTTTCTTTTCATCAATGGCTGAGCAGCATTTCAATTTCTACGAGGAAGTCGAAAATTGGATAAGTTTTCATGGTTGGCCCGCAATTCTTTGAATACAATAATATTTCTTAAGGGTACACATTGCCTGAATGAATTTGTGTAACGTTTGGGTCCTTCCGACCGCTGTTTCTTTTCGTCAATGGCTACACAGGTAACGTTTGTTAAAAGTTCTCTTGAAATTCAACCAATTTATGGAACTGGAATCGAGCTTAAGAGCAAATATTTTATTGTTTGTATATATTTTTGTTATATTTTTTCATGCAACCTGTTGCAGTTGCAAATAAATTTTATTGGAAAATAGAGATCGCAATGCCCCATCAATTGTAAATCCTTTGAAATGATTTTGCAATAAAAATAACAAATACTGTCCATGCGTATTTATTTCTTTTTATGGAATATTTTCACTTTGAAAAATTTGCACAATAAATAAAGATGAGCACATCGAAGATGAATACCAAATACAGGTGGTCTACATATGTTTATTTTAGAATTGAAATCGTATTGCAAACAAATGATAGGAAAAATGTTTATTTATTTATTTATTTTAATTTTTATTTATTATTAAAGCTTTTGTAAAAAAAAAAACACAAAAAAAAACGAAAAACGAAAAGAAATTTCTTTATCACTGGCTTATGGATTTTTTGGAAAAGAAATCCGCAAAAATATTTCAAAAGCACGTATGAGCACGTAAATATCCGCCGAAAGAAAAGTAGCAAAAGACAAGCAATCATATTGGAAATATGGAATATACGAGAAGTACATTCGAAGGTTTTAAATTTTATTCAAGGCAGATAAAGTCATAAAATTTTTAAGTTCCTTAAAGTAAGCGTTTACAAAATGAAATTAAATTGAAAAACTTTTGTTGACTTTTTCTTTTTTTCAAAACATTCCTTTATAATTGTATTTACACTTGAAGAAGGTTAATCTAACAAACTACTTAATCCGGTTAATTATGTTGCCCTCTACCACATGCTGTTTCAATATTTCCACTTTCACACAGGCACAGGATGTGTATAATTAATATGAGCTTACATATGCTACTGCTGAAGGCTGTTGATTGGTTGTGTTTGTGAAAACTCATTAGAAATTCTAATTTATTAGAAATCGGGCAAAAATTGTAATTTTATTAAAGCTTAAAAATGTGTACTTCTGGCTAAAAATTTTATGGTCGAATGAGATTTAATACGGAATGACAGTTTGATTGATGTTGAACTTAATTACGTTTATACATACACGTATGCATGCATACATATTATGTGCGATTAATCTGATTAGAAATAGAAGATTAAGGCTTTCGTTTTGATAACATGTGTACTGGGGTACGGTATAATTAGACAGGCAAATGTTAAATGTCAATATAAAAAATTTTGATTTGCTTATCGCAAAACAAAAAAAAACAAAAAAATTCTTGAAAAAATAACAGTACATAAGGGTTTATATGTGATTTCTTTTTGATTAGCTTTGATTTATATGATACACTCTAACGGTTAAAATATATTCACCCTTTCCTTTCCACAATTTTTAAAAACAACCACTTTTTCCCATGGAGAACTTTAAACCTCCTGATGCTAACAATTTTTTTTCAGAGATACTCCAAGCCAACTATTATTACCCAGCATGAAGCACATTCAAACAGGTGACCTAGCCAGCTATAAAATCAGGAGAAATATAATAATCTACTCGATCAGTCTAGATCGTATACATACATAACATAATCGGTCATTACAACCCCCTTCAGTCAAGATTACGATCTAGCTTCTTACACCACTTATGTGATGCACGTTAATTTTATACATGAGTGTCGGCATCTACAGTTTAAAATTGACACCAAACAACAGATTTTTGAGAAACTTTTCATGACAATTTTATTTTCTCTCAGAGTTTTTGCCAGAAATCTGCTGAGAAGAAGTCGCCAAAGAAATATTATTTTTTCATATTTCGTTTTGATGTCTGACCTAGGGTTTGACCGTGGCTTTAGATCTTACCCAACACACTACCTACTAGACTACGGCGTCTTACATGCATACATACATACATACATACATACATACATACATACATACATACATACATACATACATAAATGCTCATTACAACCCTTGAGTAGGGATTACAACTTAGCTTCTCACGCAACTAATGTTGTATGCTTTAATCTAATAATCAGTTGGCGGTACCTACAGCTTATTTACTCTCCGAGTTTTTGTCAGAAGGCTGCATATTTCGTTTTGTTGGAGATGTCTAACCTGCTGTTTAAACTGAGGACACTACCTACTAAATTACAGCATGTTCAAATGATTACTGAGTAGTCAGTCAAATATAAGGTATATTGACATTGAAAAGGTATTTGACATGATGGAATCTGATCATAAGGATTATAACTCTTTTTCGATCCCAGAGGCACCAAATGGTACAATGCATAACAGTTTAGAAATAACAACTGAAGTCCGTTGGAAACACACAATTTTCAATATAAAGTAGAAGATTCTAAACATTTAAAGTTGATAACGGACATCTTCTTAGAGCCACATCTGCATCTACAAATTAGTTGTCATCTATTTAGACTGTTTTGCTAATCAACATGGACGAACATAGCATATAACATCAATAAATAATAAAACAGTCTTATCAAAATGGGTGTTGACAACTGATCATCTTCAACGATAAGACCCATTTGGATGATACCAATTCACAATAGATCCAAGAACGTTTAATACACCCCGAAAAACCATTGATTGGTATGGATTTGGGACTAACTTCGTTATCGTTGTTTTTGAACACAACTTTAGCCATGTAGCTTCAACAGAAAGGCGATACGTCCCACACAGTTCATGCCGCTTCACAAGCAATTTGTGAGCACGGTCATAGCACGTAGTGATAATAAAAACTGGCTACAAATATCGTCCGAAACGGGGTGTTCTTAAGTCGTGTTTTTATGCCAAAAAGTCAATCATGCGCTAAATAAGCCGCTAGGGACATTTGAACACATACATAGTGGCGTATGTGTTCAAATGTCTGGAAATAATGAAACTCTTCATAATGTTTCAAGTTTTCAAAGACAATCAATCTTTCGATGTTCTACCGGGAAACGTATAATAATTAATGGAGAAGCTACTGATGCCCTGCCTTTAGTTTTTCTTATGAAAGAATTGTCAAACATGAACATGAACTGTTTACTAAAGTCAAAAGCGAATCAAAAAATCATAGGCCTTAAATCAACTGAGAATAGTCAATGAGAAAAATGCTGGAGACTCCTTTGGAATGCTTTGTCGAGGTATATGGTGATCATGATCTATTAGAAACAACATGCAGAAGATGGTTTCGACCATTCAGAGAAAATTATTTTAATGCAAACTATGAAGAATGTGGTAGACCACCAAATAAGTTTGAAGACGCCGAATTGCAAAAAATATTGGATTGCCAAATTAACAAAACAATAATTTGATTGACAGACAGATGGAAAACCACTTGTGAAATGTTGCTTCAACGACACGATAGAATATCAGTGCAGCATCGAATTGTTACTGGCATTGGCAATGGATTTTATTTCGGAATTCTAAACGAAAAAATATTTTGAATTAATCCGGGATATGCATTAACTTTGGCTGCCAAATTGATTTGGCAGAAACGCAGTGATATTTCGGGTGGGATCAGAAAGGTGTAATGCACCATGAGCTTCTAAAACCTAGTGAAACCGTTAATACATGCATACATAATTGGCCATTACAACCCTTCAGTCAGGATTACGGCCTAGTTTCTTACACCATTTATGTTGTGTGTGTTAATTCTCTACATGAGTGGCGGCACCTACAGTTTAAAGTCAAATTCGAACGACAGATTTTTTTTTCATGACAATTTTATTTACTCTCAGAGTTTTTGCCAGAAATCTGCTGAGAGGAAGCCGCCGAAGAAATATTTTTTCATACTTCGTTTTTAATGTCTGACCGGGAAAATCGTACCCTGGCCTTTCGTCTAATAAGCCAACACACTATGGCTAGACTATGGCGAGCGTTAATACAAATGATCAATTTAAGCCATGCATTGATTAAAATAACGATCAGAATGGACCATTGGGCACAGCAAGACAATTTTGCGACATGACAATGCATCTGCAAACAAAGTAAAATCAGTTCAGGATACAATCATTGATTTGCTTCAAAAGATATACACTGGTCTAGTGGAATTGCCGGGGATATTTTCACAAAGAATCGGTCATTTCATAGAGGTACATCTTGTAAATAAAAAAGATTAGACAATCAAGAGCGACAAACACCCTCCAATTCAATCAGAGTACCATTACGTAAAGCATCGGGAGAATTATGTCAGAACTTCTGCCATTATTATTTGCAAATAGTGGGGAATTACAAAAACCATATTGTAATGGAATTATTAAATGTGTTCCATCAACATCACAATTATACCACAATCATTCCTCAACCACAATAGCCAACATATTTGGCCCAAGGGTTCGACCCTTGAAAGTGCAAATATTTGAAAGTTAAAACTGCGAAAAGAAAATTAAATGCTCTACCAAAAGTCCATACTGATGAACAGAATCATCTGCTGTTTGACTAAATCTGAATTTTACCTTGACCTATAAATATTAAAAGAAATTCGTAATGCATTTTATATGAAAAAATTAAATGGGAGTTTAATTTTAATAAAATAAAAATAAAATTAAAAGAAAAAATACTGCTTTTATTAACAATGTTAAATTTAGATTTTTTTTTTTTTTTTTTTGTTCCATTTGTTCCTTTACTTTTTTTAATTTATAAATATTGACAACAAAATCTATTTGTTTATGTCAAACATTAATCAAAACAAAAAGATTTAAACTTTTCAATATTCAACAAACAAATACGGAGTAAATGTTTATTAATTTTTGATTAAAATTAAATTAACAAAAAAAAGAAAAAAAAAAAGAATGTTGATTTGAAATTGATTTCATTTTCATTTACAATCACTGACACATTTTTTTATTTTGTTTATTTAGTGGCTGTAGACATAAACAAAAAAAAAACCTGACCATAATATTTAAAATAATTCCCATTTAGGATTATCAAAAGATTTTAATTTTTTTTTTTTTATAATAAAAAGGTACGTATTTGTTGTTAATCATAAAGTTGCTAAATAAAAAAAATATTAATCTACAGTTAAAAAACTAAACAGTTAACTTTTTACAAGGGTAGTTGAATAAGTCAAGGACTCCTACTAGATTACGACGGCTAGCTAACAATTTTTTAAAGAACTTCCCATTGAATTCGCAAGATGGAATACAAGTCCAGGAAATTGTAAGAAGTAAAATATTGGCATTTGACGATTGGAGAAATCGGCACGAGTTATGTTGACTTTGAGGATTGCTGTAGTTTATGAGGTATTCGCAAACAACTGCAACTTAAAACAACCTCATCAGAAGAAGTCTAAGAGACTCAAATGAATGGCAAGATCGCGGTGGCCAATTTACATCCCTTACACGTAAAATGATCGTATCGCTTATGCAGCAATATGGTATGAGCAATGTGCAAGGCAGTGGTTTCCTGATTATTAAATTAAGGCCAAAAGAAATTAATAATCATTAACCTATAATGCTAATCGTTTATAGTATAGGCCTGTCGTTCTAAATAGAGTATAGCCACCTCCAAACAGTAAGCTTTTTGAGCTGCCTTGGAAGCTCTTGCTTCTCCTGTGAATTGGTCAATCCTTCAGAAATTGGCAATAGCACTGAATAACAGATGACGTTTGCGGTTGCTGTAGTTTAGTAGGCAGTGTGTTAGCTTTTTAGACGTGCTATCACACACAGCATGGGTGACATCAAAAGCTAGATGATAATATTGTCTAAAAGGTTGTAATGACCACTTAAATAAGTAAGTTATTGACCATTCATGATATTTTGTTGTTGTATAAATGACAGCTAATTTAACAGAAGCAATTTCAACAAGATAACTTTCATCAAAGTTCGAAAGGCCTTTTAAACGGGGACTTTTACTAAGCACTAGCAAAAACATTAAATTTTGAAACAAAATGCTACCATAATTTGAACTTTTACTTCATTTTAACACGAAAAAACTATTTGAATTGTATGGAAAGTAATTGATGCGCGTATTTTATGAAATTTTTATGAAATTCCATTTTATTTTCAATTAAATCAACAGAATGGTTAATGTCAACATTTTTTACTCTTCTTATCTTATGTATCTTAATCTTGAAGTCAAATTACTGTGGTTCAGACTGTGGAGCAACAAATGCAAAAAGCAATTAGAAACCAATAGCTTGTTTGTTAACCATCCTTTGAACTTGTAACAAATCCAATCAGACGTTAGTTGTTTCTCTTAAACTTCTCTAATAATGTACAGTAAAAGAAATCATAAATATTTGTGCAATGCATTCACATACATAGAAAAAACGTCGATTTTGTATCGATTTAACACAAAATATATCGATCATTTCTGTACTTCGCTTGATTTTTGTAATAAAAACAGAAGTTTATTCACGTTATGTAAAGGCCCTTAGCCTAGAGTATACCCGTTATGTCTCACGTAATCCTGTTGTACGGATAACTTCCTGGCTATCACTTGATAAACACCCACATATTCTAAATATCTGCTCTGGTGGTTAGTTTTCCTCATAGCGGCCGTATGCCTCTCTTCATCTTTCAAAAAACAGATTATTTACGTTCCGTAAAGCAACTTAGCCTATATAGAGTATACTTGTTATGTCTCACGTAATCCTGTTGTACGGATAACTTCCTGGTTATCACTTGATAAATACCCACAGGTTCTAAATATCTGCTCTGGTGGTTCGTTTTCCTTATAGCGGCTGTATGCCTTTCTTCATCTTGCCCTTTACCGTGTACACTCTTTCATACCTCTTATCCTTCTTCACCTTCTTCCTAAGTTGATTTGCCTTCTCACTGCCATGAATTCCAAGCTGATTCAGTTTTCCACTCCTATATCGAGTCAACCTCATAGGAGCTCAACAGCCGAATGGCAGCTAGCCTGTAAATAATATTACTATATGCCTTTCTCTTTCTACTTTCTTCTGTAATATTTTTGTTTGGATGCAACGCACATGGTCTCTGAATATTTCACTTTAAGACAGAGCACATAGCTTTTTAACAATAAGTATGTCCTTGACTGATCTGTATACCACTGACTGGTTTCTCTATTAAAAAGTATGTAGCAATCAAAGTATTCTTTTAACTCTTATTACATGTTCTCGTTGCAAGTATACGGCTTCGGCAATTAAACTTGACCATCGGGAATGCTAGCCGGTCTTTGTGTCTTATTCAACCATTTTTTTTTTAAATTTATGGGTCGATTTAACTTCGATGCATGGAAAACCAAAAACATCCATATTTTATCGATGTTAACCAAACAAACAACATGGAAGTTAGATCGAGTGTTTACAAAATGTCCACTAAACTTCTCATAACTTTTTTCCCCTAATATTCGAAACATTTTTATGACATTGTTTTCCGAATTTTCTATAAAAATTATTGTATGCCGGGACCTTTTCAATGCCGTTATTTATTTAACATTCTGTTTTTGTAACCTTTAGAAAAATGGTGTTTTGTGTGGCTTATAAAAATTTGTTATTGTTCGTTTTGAAAAATCCGTGCAAATAAATCTTACCTTTTAACATTTAAAAATTTAAATTAAGTGTTGCTGTTGTTGATGACGATATATTTTTTTTCTATTATTATTATTGCTGCGATTCAATTGTGGTCATAAATCCAAGACAAATAGCGAATGTAATAAATTATAAAGTGGCATAAAACAATAACAATCAATCATTTTTTTTCCCTTATTTCTCTCTCTTTTTTTTTCTTTTTTTCTTTTTTTCCAGTGTGTTATTTATTTATTTATTTTTTATTTTTTTTTTCCTTTATAAAATTGTTTATTTATTAAGATTCTGGGTTATGTTATATGAAATTATTTTATGATTAATTATTTGTATTGTATTACACTTTTTTTTTATCCTCCAATATTTTAATTATGCATTGTATTTTAGTACGCCAGCATTATTAATATTGTTTCAGACTTAAGTTTTCCATTAAATTACTTGTGTTATAATATATTTCCCAATTGTAATTCGATTTTCATTTTTAACATTCACTCTTTCACCCTCTCTCTTTCTCTCGCTCTGTCTGTCTCTCTCTCTCTCCTTCGTTCTATTTAATTACCTTAATTCTTTTTTATTTTCTTCTTCTTCTTCTTCTTCTGTTTTTTTTTTTACAAGTAAAAACACTAATGGGTTTTCATACGAAATTAATGTAAACAAACGTGAATTAAGACTTTATTTTTAACAGAGAGGGTGTAAACTAAACAATAAAACATTAACAAAATAAATTCCAATACATTTGTTGTTGTCAATTACACACGTTGCACTAGCCGCTTATACATACATATGTATGTATATGGACATGGTGGTAAACTATTTTATATCGTACATACATATATACAGGAGATGTTTATTTAAAGAGCGAACTTAAGTTCATTCTGTTAATGGGTTTATGTATGTGTACGTGTACGTGTGTTTGTTTGATACTTGTACTTAAGTACTTTTACTAAACCACCTCTTACTCCTCTCACCTAGTGCACGAACGAAAACTCATATACATTTATACCATATATGTATATGATCATATGAGTTTGTTTGTGTATTTTTTTACATTCGTATGTATTTCTGTGTATTCATATTTTTTTTTTATTAGAATTTTTGTTTTCTCTTGTGGAATATTTACATGTTAAACTCTGTGGAGGAATTTTTGTTTTTTTTTTTTTGTTACTCTTTAGGAGAATATTTTTAATCATGCTATTCATCCATATGGTGGTATTGTTTAAACACTGAAAACTACACCAAACTAAAGGTTAAACTATAGTTTTTTTAGATATTTTTTTATTTTTTATTTTATTTTTTTTATTTTTTTTTATTTTTTTTTTATTTTTTTTTTCTTTTTTTATAACTTGTTTCACAGCATACTCATTTATGTATTTAAAAAAAAATAAAACGCGTAGAATATATACAAACGTTATTTAAATTTAAAATTAATTCCGTTTTAAACTTCGAAAAACCAAACCCGAAATTTTTTTTACTTTTTAACTTTATTACTCACTTTGTTATTTTTTTATTCATTTTTTATCCTTTATTTTTATTAAATTTTTGTTTTTTTGCTCTCAATGTTCCGTTATTTTTGTAAGACACATTTGCATACTCATTTCAATTTGAAATTTATTCGTTTTATTGTTGTTGTTTAATCACATACAAAAGTTCACTCACACTTTAAAGAAGCGGCAAAGCATTTACCGTCTATTTTATTAAGGTTTTCCGTTTCAGGTTATACATTTGTTTGTGTGCGTGTTTATTACAAAAAAAAATTTTTTTTTGCTTATTTTATTCCTGTTTCCCCTTTATTGTTTGAATTTTATTTATTTATCTACGTTCACATATATGTATGTATGTATGTGTACATTTAATTTAACTTTTTGCTTTTTTGAACAAACAAACATAAAAAAAGATTTAGAAAATAAAATTAGTACCGTTATACACGCTCGCCAACGTTATATTTCTTCCCATATAGATTTCTAAACGATGTTTCCGTTAGTATTGTTTGTGCGATACTAAATGTTAATGCTCTACACAAAATTCCTTTTACTCGTCGTTCTACCAGTTTTCTTTTAGGGTCTTCCCCCCACAACCCATCTCTCTCTCACTCTCCAGTAAAAATGTTATTGTTGTTGCATATGGTTGTATGTTGCGTGTTCTATCCTGTCATTTACTATCACTACTACAGCTTTTATTTATTGTAGTGTTTTCTTTTTTTGGTATTTTTACTTAAATTTGGGAGAACAGGTTGGTGGTGTATATGTACTCATTAACAATGTATATCATGTTGTTGTTCTTTATTTTTTTTTTAGTTTTTTTTTGTTGATTACTTTCGTTATATCCTCCCAATCTCTTACTTTTCACATTAAATTTCTCCCACCTTAATGTCTTTTCTATATGTAGTTTATATTTAGTTTTTGTTGTTGTTGTTATTGTTTTATTACTTCATTTTTAAAGAGGAGTTGGGGAGGCGAAGTATTTGTGCATTGTTTGTATTTGTTGTTATACACATTTAAACGATTCCCGTTGGATTTTACCCACATTGCATGTGGATGTGGATGTTATTAAGAGTGCATAGCTACGAAAATATTCACCACATTTAAAATTTTTTTTTGTTTTGGTAAAGAGAGCAAGTAATTATTAGAAAAAATTTCTTAAATTTTATTTCATTTAAATTCCACATTTCTCATATGTAACGGATTAATGAATTTTAAAATGCATTTGTAGCAGAATTGCCAACTTTTAATGTAAATAACTAGGATTAAAGATTTCTGAACTTTTTTTTTAGTTATTTCTTGAAAAATTTAAAATGCACCCCCCCCCCCCACTTGCCAAGTTAAATTAACAGTACATGGCATGAAAAAATTAAATACTGCGCAATTATAGCTAACTTAGTACGAAATTGAAAACGCAAAATGTTCTTGCAAATTATACAGCTTAAGGTTTCGGGGCAAATAAGGTCGGATTTTAATAAAAAAAAAAAAGTAAACACAATTACAGTGTTATCATAGCAAGCAACAAATCATTATTCTTTTCAATTTTTATTATTTTTCATCAAATCATCATCATGACATTGAAGTAACAATGGAATTTAAAAAGACAAAAAAATATTTATGAGCGATCAACCCAACTTGTTGCAAGCCAAGTAGTATAGGCAAATAAGTCTAAGTTTATTCAATATGTTAACAGGCTAAGTGATTTGTGCGAAGTGGTTTTGATCGATAACATGTTTAGGCCCTTACGTATATACTAGTGTTCGATATATCACGGGTTCGGGTCAATTACACTATGAGACAGAATAAAGATAATGAAATACACCCGGCTAATGACATAGTGTAGGTTGTGTTTTGAGTGGAAATCAAAAATATTTTTTTATATTTCTTGAACCCTTCAAACGTGCTTTATTAAACAAAAAATTTTCTGTTTGACTTTACACACAAATTTATTGTTCCGGCGCTGGCCAGACACGGCACAACTCTCTCAGGAATTTTCGAATATTGGGGTCCCTTTGGGGTCCTGTAAGCTCATGATTGACAACGCAGTCACGGACTCCGTCAACCGAAGGTGGGCAGCTTCGGATAAGGGCAGAACGGCGCACATTATTTGGCCGAGGTTGGATATAAGACGCACTACAAGGCTGCTTAAGCTCCAAAGAAGCACGCTCAGTACGGTTGTCGGAGTCGTGAAGGGGCATTGTATCATGGGTGTGCACGCGAAGCGCATTGGTCTGGGACACATCGCAAATGATTTCTGCAGAAGCTGCAGAGATGAGGAGGAGGAAGAGACTATTCTTCACCTACTGGGAACATTCCCGACACTATGTCAAAGGAGGAAGAGACATCTTGGTGCCTACTATATCGATGATCTAGCTGATTTGTCGAACATTGATATCGGTAGTTTGAGTCACTTCATTGGAAGCTCTAAGTGGTTCCAGGAGTAGGGGATAAGAAACATGAATTGTGGTATCACAATGGGCCCCATATGGCCTAAGTGCGTCCGTCCGAATTTTCTTGGAGGGTCGGCTACTTATACCTACCTACCTACCTACACAAATTTATTGATTACACAAACATATATTAAGAAATGTCACAAGTTTTAGCTCTCTCAGAGAGGGGAAGGATGGGCCTTTAAAACTGAATGCATATATATATTATTCGATTTAATATTCATCAGGTTTGATGAGGTAAAGTTGGAAAATGCGATTTTTTTCATATTTCTTCAAGTTTCTCAACCTAGTGAACGGCTTAGACAATACAGTTAAGCGGGTGTATTTTAACTGTCACCCCGTTATAATTGTGTTGAAGATGTGAGGGTTTGAGACAACCCCAATTGAGTGTGCTCTGAGGCTACAGTACATACATAAATAGATAACTGATCATTAGAACCCTTCACCACTTATGCTGTGTGTGTGTGTTTTAATTTAATACATCAGTTGCGGAACTTACAGTTTAAAGTCGACAGATTTTTGAAAAACTTTTTCATGGCAATTTTATTTATTCTCAGATTTTTTGCCCAGAATTCTGCTGAGAGGATGTTGCAAAAGAAATATTATTTCATATTTTGTTTTATTGGAGATGTGAACCGGGGTTTGAACCTGTGACCTTATGTCTAATAAGCGAACAGACTATGTACTTGATTACAACCAACTGCAATATAAAATTTGATGTAACAACAATTTTAACTTACGAGCTCTCATCTATTAAGCCTACTTGATTACGGGAATCCTACTAGACGAGTACACGTAAGTTAAAAATGCCGTTACATCCAATTTTATATTGAAGATGACATTGTTTACTTTACGAAATGTTCAATTTCTGTGTTGGAAATTGGCTTAAGGTATCACAATCAGTCTTGCTTGGTATAAATATGAATATGAATTCCGGTCTGGGTTTTAAATTCAATGAAGAATGTCCTTAAAAGATCTATGTAATGAATTTAATAGATTTTAATAAAAAAAATTTCTCTACCTCCAGTATCATTACATAGTTTTCGTGGATAGTAACGTAACCATAGCCATTAATTATGTTATACAAAAAGAAAACCGAAATTAAAAATTATGCGATTAGTTTGACTGCAAAACTAATTGAGAATTATGTCATCTTAGATGTTTATATATTCTGTGTGGCCTTTCATTACGGCTATCATCATATATTAACAATTAAATAAATATACTACTCAACCTATAATTTTCATTATTTTAGCAGAATGTTAAAATATATGCTGTAACCAGGTATAAATATGGGGGGTATGTGTACGAATACACAAAATAATAGTCTTAACTTATCAGCATACGCATTTACATGACTGCCGGATAATTTATAACGCAAAAACCTGTTCTACTATTTAAAAGAATGAATTCATTTTGAAACTTTAATGTTTTAATAATGATAACTTTAAAGAAATTATTTTAAAGTACTGACTTATATAGCCGTAAACATGGAAATCTAATTTTCTTTTGTACATTGAAGCCTCATTGTCACATACACAAACCCTGGCTGGTGTACCCGGTAACACAAAAGTCATTTGAACTTTTGTAAACTTCAAATGTTATTCCGCTTTGATGCTTTACTAGCAAGAATTAAGCCAATGAAGGGTCCTTCGACAGAGATCGCTACTTCTATAACCATTGGAGGTAAACTACGTTCATGACTAATCATCAGTAGAAGTTCGCTGCAGGAAAGAGCTTAACTTTTGCTTAAACTTTGTTAAAACATGGTCAATTAGGGGGGAGATTTTGTATTCAAAAACTGATAAGCGACACAAGTGATCGGCTATAATTTTTATTTTGGTTAGCATCACCTACATTATTGACCATTAGTATTGATGTAAAGAAAAGCCTCAGTACTGCGACCATAGGATCCATTGTCATTTCCTTAAAGTTTATAGGCATAACCCTCACAAATTTCAGGATGTTAGTCGAGGTCAACAAGGAGAATTCCCTGTCTGGTACCTTATATGAACCCTGGTACTATCTACTGAGTTGCATTAACGTCCCACAGGTTCTAAGAATTCGTTCCTATGATTTATTCTTTATATTATTCTTACAGAATCTGCACTTTGAGCACGAAATTATCTAAATTACCCACATCTACCTTGAGTCTAGTGTTAAAGGAGCGCTTACCTACCTTAGATTATTCTTAGATAGGCTGAAGGACGACATAGATCTCCTCGTAGTTTAATTTCCCAACATAATTTAGATTGCCTCAAAGCCATTTCGTTTGAGAAGAATCTTCGCCTCTGTGTATGTTGCCTTTGGTTGAGCTTACTCCTCCAAACATCCGCTCATATTCCACAGAAAGGTTCTAAACCCAAAATCAAAGGCGTAGAAACTTTCGCTTCTTTGTAAGCTCAATGCTCAATGCCGCTAATAATCTTTTTGCCTTCCCAGACAGTTCCATACTACCTTCGATTTAACCTCACAAAAGCCAAATGCGCAAATGGTGGCGTGTACTGCTATGGCGTAGTACTGCTATGTCGTGGCCTTTGTAGCTCATACCCAAGTTAAAGTGAACACTCCTTTCGATGGTATAGACTCCCGCTTGAAAGATACAAGTGAGTTTCCAAGGCCTCAGAATATTTTATATTGGAGTCAAAATTCTTGATCCTCTTCCGAGATCCGTTTTTGGACCATCTGCCTACCGCACAATAATTCCTTCTTTAAAAAAATATGCCGCTTGTAGATTACTACATTAATTTTTGCTACCATGACTGCTAGCAAGCATTTTTCAAAATAGAAGGGTCTACTGGTTTCGTCCAGAGGACAGTTAAGGGATTTTACAAGCTTTTAGTCTGGATTACACCCTAGCTTCTTGCATCACCCAAGTTGTAAATGTTAATGGTATTCATAACTGGAGGTAACTACAGTTTCACTAGGATCCAAATGACAAATTTGAGCTCTTAGAGTAATATAATATGCGTTAAGCTTACCCGGCTATGACCAATAAGCTTTATACGTAAAAGATTATCGTTAATTATGACCTTACTTTCGCGCTACCTCGTTATAATCAAAAACCACCAACTCTAGCTAACAAAAAAAAAGAAGAAGGACACACATCCCTTCCATCCATCTGTTGTCCATTATACCAGTAGTAGTTGCACAACTCCCTTGTGGACGAGCCTAGCCGTTGGGATGACATGTGAATTGTTGGTTGTAAAACTTAATTTATTTATTTTTCAAACCAACATTGTATTGTAAAAATTGTAGAATTAGTCGAAAAAGGAATTTATTGTCAAAAGATTCTATTGAAATGAATGTGAGCATTGCCATGGCGAATATATTTCATGCCCTTCAATACATAACATTGTGATGTGATAGTTGAAAAGGTCGTTTTCACTATGATTTGGTTGGCCAATAAACATGTGTTGTGCATTATTATATTCCATACCCTATACAGTTTGTTTTATAATTATAGAATCAAATCAAATGCATGAAAATAAAACAAAAATTTTGTTTCTACAAAGAAAAATCATACTCAACGGATAAATGACGGGAGAAAAAATAAAAAGCTTAGGTTAATTTAGTTAATACCATAAATTTTAAATAAAAGATGAGGTCAGTACTTACCTATTTAGCTATGTGTGAATCATTTTTGCAATGATTCTGAACGTGTTGTATCATTTGAGGTTAATGAACAGCACGCTGAAAGCGTTATAGTGTGTTACATTGTAACTTGTAAGTTGCTTTTTGCATTCATTCATCACCGGAATGAATGAATATAATCATATTTGGGACTTCCATTATCGTTATACATACAGCAAAGTAACGGAGTCGAAATGGTCTAGTTGGTAGTGTGCCAAACTTCAAGCACCGCGGCCGTGGGTTCGTTTCCCATCAGAGACTCTGAACGTTTATGACTATCTGATTGTGATATCTAAAATAGAAAAAAGAAAATGAGAACGAATACAAAGCAATTCTCAAAAAAAAAAAAAAAGATAAGAAGTTCTCAACACTGATCATTAAAAATAAACAAGACTTCAAAAATAAATCTGTCACAGACTACCTCCAATTACCTTGCTCTTGTCACTATCTTTCTGGCATTTCAATCCGATACACCGCACGAATGAGGCTTATCTCATGAGTGTGGGTCTTAAAAAATGGGTTTCTTTGGAAAAGGAAGTTGATCGACATATCAACAGCCACTCACGAACTCTCAAATGCTGCAATTCTGCTTGTTAACGAATCCACTAAGGTGAAAATGTGCCTCTCTACTAAAGAATAATTTCTTTGTAAAGCTACCATTCACTTTTGTCTGCTCAACCGATCATTCGTCGTTTTGACGACGTTGGAAATAGTAAGCAAGCTTCAGCTCTTGAGTCAATTAAACCTTGTAAGAATGTAAATTTCAAACTTTATTCAAAATTTGCATCACTGATATTCGTGAGATGTTCAATTGTAGGGCATGGCAAAGAGTGAAGGTTGACGGCTCTTCTGCCATAATATCAGAAAACGAGCTGGGCGCGAATGCACAGCTGTTATGACAATTCGTATAGAGCCGGTTTGATAAAATTTACGAAGAATTCTCCTCTTCTTCTTTTAGTCATATTTAGTCGATTATGCTGACAAATAAAAATTACGAAGTACACAAAATACGTTTTAAATTGAATGCCCATTTTCATGAAAGGCTTCAATAATTTTAACGTGTCGCTTATGGCGCACCAAATGAAAAGAATTTAACCAACGATTTATATTTTACATAATTTGTAAAAAAAAAAAAAAAATAAAAATTACATTCAAACAGCAATTTGCCCACTGTCCAACAAATAATAATAGCTCATCTTGTGAGACAAATCATCCACAGGTGGTTACAAACAGAAAAGAAAAAATTATAAACAAAATTCAAGCCTATAACACATTACATATACAAAATTGACTATGATAAATGAATACCTCTTCTATAACTACAAAACAAAGTGTTGGAAAATGTAAAACAAATTATTTTTTCACTTTAAAATAGTGTGTTATTGTTGTTTTTATCCCTTTTGTTAAAAACAAAAAAAAAAAACCCAACACTTACGCACTCATACACACCCTCCCACACAGACAAATTCCTATACGTGCAAATCGTGAATTATTCTGCACTCGGAAAATTGACAAACGCTCTGCCATCACACAATAACCACCGGTTACAATAACAACAAATAAACAACCACAAACCGCTGGTATTAAATTATGTTTTTTTTTCTCTTTTGTTCGTTGTTGAGGTCAAAAGCACCAAAATGTGTTATTTTTGCCAATTTTCATGTTTGTTTGTATATTTATTTCTACCTTTCTCTCTCTCTCTCTCTCTCTCTCTCTCTCTCTCATCTCTCTCCTCCGCTCTCACTCCCTGTATGCATAAGTACATCTGAATTAAATGTTTCTCTTTTCTCTTGCTGTGGATTTCGTTTACTATGCGCATGTCCCACTGTATTGTTGAAGAAATTGAATTTGTTTGTTCTTAAATGAAAATTTGCCGAAATATTTAATCGTTATGTTAGTGGTGAAGAGCGAGTGCTTATAAAGAAAATTAAGAGAGAGAGAGAGCCAGAGAGCTAGTCAATTATGCTATAAAGGATTGTTTTTTTTACGTTTTACTGTGTATTTTTTATGTCACGTACATTTGGCTGAAAGTTGGTTGCACTACAAATGACGTTGCATTTCGTACTTGGGTGTAATGATACAAACTATAGGTAGGTTACAGTGGTTATGACTGTATTTTATTCACCTAAAAATTTAATTTCTTTTTCAAGCGATATTTTAAGAGCTACTGTTGGACTTCGGTTCATCTACTGATAGAATTTAAATATAGAGACTTCCAACAGTCACTTACGAATTTTGACTGTTAAAAATGACCACCTTATTGAAGCTACATCTGTCAATTTAGTTGTCATTTACTTAGATATCAGTCGTTGTTTACTGATTAGGCTTTGAAGCAGTTGGCAGCTACCCGTAATCTTCAACGGTAAGATCAATTTCTAGATTAATGGATACAAAAAATTATCGAATTTGGAACAATACCAATCCACATGCAGTCCTAGAGTGTCAAATGCATCGAGACAAAGTAACTGTTTGCTGTGAATTATAGACTGGCGGTGACAGTGATTCATATTTCTTTAAGAACTTCATTTCGATAATCGAGACACCATTGACATGTGATTTCAACAGAACGACGCTGTGTGCCAAACAGCATGAAATTCTAGCGAGAATGATTGAGGGCATGATCATTTCAGTTGGTGGTGATATGAACTAGGCACCGAGATCGTGCGATTTAACCCAGCGTAAAATGTTAAAAGGGCAATAAAAGTTAAAGAGGCTTAAGGATTTTAAAATCAAGATATAGGATGTTAATAAAGCTTGTACTGCCGAGGTGTAGTATATATTAAACGCTTCTGATTATACGCTTCTGATCAGTAATTTTTTTTGACTTGATATACTGCTGTGCTGGAAGAATAAATGGATGACGAGCTGTGACCTGAGAAACGGACACTTACATAATCAATCCTGTTGGGGAGGATTTTATCATGAATGTTATTGTAATTCCACGCTCGATTTAAGATGAATGGCCTGAATTTAGCAAATTTTACGAAATTCAGTGCTTTTAAAGCGGAACTTTAATAAAATTAAATCAAAACGAATTTATGAAAACATTCATTCTGAGTTCAGAGACCCATAAAATATCCAAAGGATCATTAGGTAATATGTTGGCTTATTGGGTGTGAGACCACAGTTCAAACTCCAAAATACTAATGGAAGCACTAATAATCACTCTTAGACGCTAGTTACCAATATTAAAAAAATCTTAATTGATTATTTTTACATAGGTCTAGTCTCGTAGGTAGTGTGTTGGATTATCGGACGTGAGACCACAGTTCAAACTCCAGATCAGACATTTCCAATAAAACAAAATATAAAAAAAAATTCTACGACTCTCCGCAGCAGATATCTGGCAAAATTTCTGCCATAAACACTTTCTCAAAAATCTATCGTTCGGAGTCCATATTAAGCTGTACGTCTTGTAGATAAAATTAACACGCACAACATAAGTGGTGTAGGAAGTTAGGTCGTAATCCTGTCTAAAGGGTTATGATGACTGATTATGTAAAATTATGTACTTGTTCGCCGTCCATTTCGTTTATCCACAAATAACAGTCGTTTAGTGGATTTTCTAAAAGAACAATTGTTTTCCACAGCAAATTTAATTTTAAGAAGCATTTTAAAGCTGGTATCAATTCACTATTCCTACTTTACAGTAAAAACATTAGTAAGTTGATAACCGCAAACTATTATAACCATCACGGTGATCAGTATGGCATTCGAAATACAAAGTTGACGATTGGAATACCGTTGATCGAGAATATGTCTCGAACTACAATAGAATTAAGAATTAAGGTAATGCTGTGTGATATTGGCCATAATGCTGGTAGGACTACTTCAATTTGGTAGTAATATACCAGAGGATTCTATCAGAAATCTTTAGTATCGTATCTTTAGAAATGTGTGCTGTTCTATCTTGTTTGTGCTACACTACCATTTATGTGTGAAAGAGTAAAGTTTCGAATTGAATAGACGGCAGAAAGCTAAAAACTGTAATCTCTGTAGATCACTAAAGACACTATCACTAAAAACACCGAGGAAATTGACGAACTTGTGCAATTTAATTGGAAGATATTTTCGGATCCTTACTATTAAAATGTCAATCCGAGATCATATACAATTTTGATGATGATAGAAACTGAAAGTGCATAGCTGAGAAGGAGAACTAAAAGACCATGACTGAGAAGTTTTGATACCTCCATCCTATAGCCCGAACTTTGCACCTTTAGATTATTGAAATTCGTTTCAATATCTGTAAGACTCCCTTAAGGGGAATTTAGACGATCACACAAGTAGTATTACTTGTACAATCTCGTTGAAAGATACATTCACATCCTTACTATTACAATGTCAATGTCAGACCATACACATTTTTGATGATGGTAAAAACTGAAAGAGCATGACTGAAAGCATGACTGTGAAGTTTTGATGTATCCAACCTATAACCTTAATGAGAATTTAGACGATCACACAAGTAGTCTGAGATATCAAGTTTTTGTATAGAAGAGAGCGAATAGTAACATGTAAACTCAGTTAGGATTACGACATAGGTTCTCACACTACTTATGCTGTGTGTGACTTACAGTTTAATGTCGACTCGGAACGATAGATTTTTGAGAAACTTTTCATGGTAATTTTATTTACTCGCATAGTATTTTCAAGAAATTTGCTGAAAGGCAGTTGGAGATGTCTGACCTTAGCATCCGTACGATTCTCTCCGTTTTTTAAAATTTTTCAAAAACCACCACCATTCATTAGATCAGGGACGCATTCATTTTAAATCGACTTAGCATTTTTCAAATCCGTGTGCATCATTTTTATAACATTTACGTCCTTATCGGGTAAACTGGCCTTTAGTCGTGTACATTTAAATTACGTCGAGGCGTGCCAAACACAATTACGTCAATTTCTCGCTTAAAAAACTTAGAAGATCCACAGTGATGGAATACTGTCTGAAGTATAAAATGATAAACATTTAATCTATCAAAACGACACGCACTTGACTGATTTGGTGCTTTATTATTGGACAAATTTGTAACCAAACTCTATAAAGCCCGAATGCAAATAGATGGAGCTGCCGTATTATTAAATGTGAGAACTCGACTCAAACTCCAGGCCAGACCAGACATCACGAACACAACATAATACGATGAACAAATATTTCTTCGGCTATTTACTCTTCGCAGATTTCTGGCAAAAGCTCTGAAAGTAAATAAATTTGCCTTGAAAAGTTTCTCATAAGTCTGTCATTCGGAATTGACCATTTGTGTGTAATTAACACACGCAATATGAGTAGTGTGAGAAGCCAGACTGAAGTGTTGTAATACCCAATTAAGTATATATTTATACAAATAGATAGATACCTCAAAATCAAGGTAAACTTTTCTACAATTACGTCTTTGCGAATTATCGATATTGTCCAAATGAAACGGAAACTGCAGCATAATTTGCTTACAAAGTTTTGCGAAATACGAAAAATCCACTATCAACCACTGTCATCTAAAGGTTGAGTATTTCAAAACTTATTTGTCTGTATTCACTTTTTGTTGCCAGGGGCAACAACATACTTACTAAACGAATCAGCAGCAACAACTCAAGTTACTCCAAACTAGCAATTGTTTAACTGGAAACGAATAGAAATGGCAACTAAAACACCAGTAATAAAAAAAAGGACAACAAACAACAACAAATAAACTACATATAAAAAGCAAAAGAAAAAAAAACAAAAGAGAACTTAAACATAAAATAGAATTTTAGAGATAAATGACCATCAACAAACGGGAGTTGCATTCCGTGCAAACAGAAAAATTCATGCAACTTTTGTAAACAGCAATGAACTTTACAAAAGCAAAAGTGTGGTCAAGTAAATAGAGATACTTTCACAGTAAGAATGTAGGATTTTTGGGAGAATGTATCCTTATTATGTCTATTACTTGGAAGTTTATTTTGGAGGGTGTCTGCATATAAAATTTTGGAAAAAAAATTGCCTGTTTGCAGGTAGACTTTCTAACACTTTTTCTAATCATGTACCTTGAAAAATAAATATTGTGCTCCCTTCTGTTGTAACTTGGCTTAAGGGCATTAATCTTTGAAATAAGAATTAAAAGATTATCGTTTGAAAGACTTATGGATGAATTTCCCCTTGAAAAATAAGATTTAAAGGTCCGCCATAGTTTTCTGGGTGGATAGCATTCGAAATATCCAATTTTCTATGACTCTGATGCCTAAATCAGGCTGAAATCGATTTATGACATGTGTTATGTTGGCTTTGGTGACTAACATGGTTTGTCAGTTGTTCGCATAAAAAAACTTCACAAGAAAAAGTCTAAATGGGTCAAATTGCATGATCCCAGTGACTAGTTCTTATCACTTCTAAGTGAAATGTGTGGCACGTAGCGGCGACCTGTTGAAACCTTATGTATTCCGGTCATTCAATTCAGGCTAATGGCCAATGGCCAATGTCGTTCTCAAAGAAGTACGTACTAAAAATCCATAACAACCAAACCTTCTTCGTCGAAATTCGAAATTCGTTTTGAACGTTTTGCACGCACCCATGCATCTTTCCTAAAGATGATTTTTCATTAAAATTCAGAAATAGTTGCCAATTGCTTCTGATTCCATTCAGCGGACACTCGTCTGTTGTCTATGGTCGTTTACCTTAACCTCATGGGTCAGTTGAATTTAGTACCGTTGCAGGCTCACTAAGCAAAATTCGCGAAAGTCAGACTTCGGCTTCGACTGCCTCGGATTTTCAGGCACACTCTCACGGGCAGTGGCAATGTTCCCGGCAGATATTGCATTTCGTCGACGTTGTTGAGCAAGCCTATACTTAACCAGTGGACTCAAATTGTGAATTGTCCGCTCGATAGAATGATAATGGCAATCGTATGACTGAAACGCGAAGATAGATGGAACTCGGTGACAACCAGCGTAATAACTTTAAAAAAACGAAGACTTTACAAAAATACAAAAAAGTCCTCCAATTGCACAATATTTTTATGTCTTATACCACTAGACCTCAGAGCTGGAATTCTCTGTTTTTACAGGATTCCTATTTGTGCCCTATAAGCCAGAGAGGAAGCTAATTAGAAGTTTCCCATAGACTCCATCAGAACGAGGGTAACATTCGATGGAAATATGACTGAAAATTAAGATGTTGAATCGTTATTAGTACAGGGAATCTTTCTGACAGAGCTTGTGAATGTAGTTTGAACTGAAACTGGTAGAATCCTCGAATGTCTTATAGAATTTTCGAAGTCATGACGGTAAAGGGCAAAATGAAAGGGTAAATGAAGTTCAATTAAATTTTGAGTATTTTCCCAACGGTTCTAGGTCCAAGGGCTTCAATATTGTAGTCACGCTTTGTTGTGTATTTTGTTGGTCCGTGTAATTCCACCACTTCCTCATTCTCCCTTTCCTACTTCCTCTCTTCTTTCCCTCATACACACATAATTGGTCATTACAACTCTTCAGCCTAGCTTCTCACACCATTTATGTTGTGAGTGTTAATTTTATACATGAGTGGAGGGACCTACAGTTTAAATTCGACTCCGAACCACAGATATTTGAAAAACTTTTCATGGCAATTTTATTTACTCTCAGAGTTTTTGCCAGAAATCTGCTGACAAGAAGCCGCCGAAGAAATATTTTTTTCATATTTCGTTTTTTATGTCTGCCAGGGGATTTGAACCCTGGCCTTTCGTCTAATAAGCCAACACACTACCTACTAGACTACGGCGACTTGTTCTTTCCCTATCTTCCCTATTATCCTCTCCCCTTTAGGGCGTTGTACAATGGGTCAGCTGGACCTGTCTCCTTTGGCAAGTACCCGTCCTGTAACCTAACCTAACCTACCCAACGGTTTTCGTCGAAATCTTGCCAGGAAGTCTTAAAAATTCTTTGTTTAAGATATACGCCGTTTGCAAGAAGCAAAAACTATCAGAAACGTTAGGAGTTCATTAGTACACTAAAGCAGCAATTCTTAAATTTGTATTAAAAAAATGTCAACAATCACTCTATGACTACTAAAAGTCAATAAGAGGCAATACATTAACTTTAAAACACTAGCAAAATGGCATATAGAAAGTGGCGATTCTTTACAAAACGGACACTTTCACCACTTTAGAGCACACAAAGTCATTAACAAAGAATGTAACAATGAACATGTGCATAAATGTATGTACTAACACTCATCTATATACGTACACAAAAAACATGAAAGTTTTCTCTTTGTGTAGATGAAAACTATATCATTTAGCTCTACCACATAATCAACAACAAAGTGTCATTATCAAAAATGAGAATTCTAACGCTATGCTTTACGACTTTTATAAATTTTTAAGTTAAGTTCTCTTTGTTCTTTTCTATTTACTTTCAATAGATGTTCGTTGTTAGACATCACAATTATAATAAAATCAAACAAACTGCAAAGAAGACTTCTCAAAGACAGCTGTCGAGTTGTGAATGATTAAATTCGCCACAACTGAATCGCAAAACAAGCTGCTGCATAACTTCCATAAATCTGCTGACAATAAACATTATATTTGTACCTGAACTTTAATATGTACACCGTATAAAACAGTTTGAATTAATTGCCATAAAAATGTACCGCCACTTATTAATTGAATAGGGAAAGTGCTTACAACTATGGGCGATAAAAAAAATTTCGTATGTGTGCATCACTTGTCGAATCGCCATAGAATTAGTGGCGGAATGAAAAGAATATTTCGTGCAAGTATCAAATCTTTAAAATTCTTAACACTTAGGTAGCTCTGACAAAGGATTCCAATAATAATAAAAAAAAGTTAAAATAATGGCCCAAAGGGTGATATTTCAGGATAAATTCGACAAAGTTTTCATATCCAATAAATTATTGTTTAAATAATACATACTATAATTGGTCATTACACTCCTTTAGTCAGGACTACGACCTAGTTTCTTATATCACTTATGTTGTGTGCATTAGTTTTATACATGAGTGGCGGGACCTACAGTTTAAGTCCACTCCGAAAGACAAATTTTTGAGAAACTTTTCATGGCAATTTTTTTTTAATCCCAGATTTTTTGCCACAAGTCTGCTGAGAGGAAGTCGAAAAATTTTTTATTTCGGTTTGAAAGAGAAGTTTGACCTACGGTTTGAACTGAGTTGTCAGACCAGAGGTTTGAACGTCGTATAACCTGATGCTTTGTCTACGTTTTCTTGTAAGAATTGCATCGAAAACGTATCTGCCTCCAGATTTCGCAAAGAATATAAGAAATTAATTTTATTTGATAATCTAAGCTGTTCTAACTTTTTAAATTTACACTGTAACCCTTTGCTCCCGAACCATTTTTTTAATATGGGTATTCAGCTACCCGGCAGTAATTTTAATAAAACATTTTGTTTCGATTTTGCTTATCAGTATCACTTAGGGTGTAGCGTGTAGAGTTAGGTTACGGGTTACGGTGTAGCGCTTAGGTGTAGCGCTTATGCTTAGGTTAGGTTAGCTCGGCGGGTTAGGTTAGGGTTAGGTTGCGACTGGTGTAGCGGTGTGAGGTTTAAGGGGCTGAGCGGTGTTAGGTGTGTAGTTTTAGCGCTTAGGTTAGGTGTAGGTTAGGTTAGGTTAAGTTAGGGGTTAGGTTAGGTTAGGTTAGGTTAGGTTAGTTAGGTAGGTTAGGTTAGGTTAGGTTAGGTGGTAGCGTTGAGGTGCAGATTAGGTTAGGTTAGAGTGGTAGCTTTGATACCAAAAGCTCACTTGAGCACTGTGATCGAGATTATGTTACGACTAAGTCCAAGTAACTGGTGGTTGGTGCGCCTTCTATCTATTGAGGGCCAAGTGAGTCTAGCGGTGGAGCAGGACTCCTCATTGACAGGATAGGTTGGCGTCTCGAAAGAATTTCTGCGCAATGGACACCTTGAAAGAGGTAAAGTGGATTTCTAAATCGAATGAAGACGATTTCGGAAGAAGTGCACTATCTCTGGCAAGCTCATCGGCTCTACAGTTTCCTGAAATGTTACTTGACTGAACACCAAAAATTTTACTATAATTTTACGTGTTCAGGCTGAGGGATCTAAATAAGTAATACCATAAATAGTCATAGCTCCTCTCAGGCTCCGTTCTAGTTGAAGTAAAGAGTAGAATGGCGCCTCTAAGGCGCCGTTCAGGTGCAAAGGGTTAGCGGGTAGCTTGCCGTTCACAGACAAGTTCACTAGGTAGTCCATGCGGCCCATTGTATTACCCAGTGTGAGGTAAGCCCCTTCGTCATTAGCCACTAGTAGTGTAAGAAACCGATTAGTTAGCTTAGTGGCACGTTCGTCACCACTACCAGATCTTCAAACGTTCTGTCAATCAAAAACCGTAAACATTTGTTTTGAAGTAACAAAAATCTTGACAAAATATAATTTTTTCCCTGATTTTTGTAAAAAAGAAATTGTAAATCAAACGAAATCAAGGCCATGAAGGCAAGCATAGTGCCAATATAATTTTCCCTAATTAATGTCATCAATTTTCAAGCGGGAAAATAAACTCCTTTTCTAACAAGATGAGTAGTTATTATATTTTTATGATAGTTTTATTGGTGCATATATGATGTTTATAAGTAAATGGAATACGTATGAGTAATAAAAATTCGCATTAAACACATGGGTAAAGAGAAATAATGAATTGAAGATTTTCTATATTAAAAGTTGTATTTAATTGTGATTGTCTTTCATAGGAATAATAATAATAAAAAAATATTAAGAACATATATATACATAATTGGCCATTAGAACCCTTCAGTCAGAATTACGGCCTAGCTTCTCACACCACTTATGTTGTGCGTGTTCATTTTATACATGAGTGGCGGGACCTACAGTTTAAAGTCGACTGCGAACGACAGATTTTTTTTTGAGAAACTTTTCATGGCAATTTTATTTACTCTCAGAGTTTTTGCCAGAAATTTCCGAGAGGAAGCCGCCGAAGAAATATTTTCTTCATATTTCGTTTTTGATGTCTGACCGGGGATTCGAACTCTGGCCTTTACTCTAATAAGCTAACACACTACCTACTAGACTACGGCGACATATACTCCTACAGATAGTGTTTAAGAACTCTTTAATATTTTCAATACGGCAGGATAAAAAATAAAACTTTCTTTGGAAAGAAAAAAAGAGAAAACAATTTAAATGTTTAAAACAAAGAAAAAGAAAATGTAACGAGCATGTAACTCGCATTACAGTTGCAGCAGTAGTGATTGATGAAGGTTTACAATTTCTGTGACAGTAATTTTTTCGATGTACATTTTTATTTTGTAGCGAAAAAAGAAAATGATTTCTGTTTTCATTTCATCTTTCACTAACTGAACTCTCAAAGATTGTCATTTGATTGTTTCAAAGTTAATAATTTATTTATTATCCATCACTGCAGCGATTTTAGCTGTGAAATGAAAAAGCATTTATTAAGTGCTAATGATTGTCTTCATTTTTTTCGCATCTTTAATTCTATTGCAAACAAAACCTTTAAAACAAAGTCCGACTCAATTAAACATTTAATGGAATTAAAAATTTTTTCAATGATTTTTTCTGACATTTAAAATAATGAAATAAAATGTTATGCAGACTTTTCATTCGTTATAAAACGTATGTTTATTTAATTAATTAATAACACAATCAAAGGTAATGGAAAAATGTTGCTGATTTACCTCAATCATTCATTAAAGCTGATCCATGAAAGAAGGAGAGTATCCCCTTTAAAAAATGATTCAATCGAGCAATCAAGCAATGCAACAATAGAACAACTTTTATCTATTTCGATTCGAATTGAATGCACACTGGGAAAGAGCTAATATTAGAATAATTTTTTTTTACATTATTTAAGCATCATCGTTCTATGCTATCACACAATTATGTTGGACTGTCAATAAATTTCTTGATTGTTGTTATTTAAATATTGGCTAATATTTTATTTACGTTGTGTTTAATTACCACAAACACTTTTCATCAAATGAAAAGCGACTTTAAAAATTAAATTAAATTTTTTCACTCCACTCATGATTTTGTTTTGAACAATAAAACTGTCACTCGCAATTAGTTGAAGGTTATAAAATATATTTCATTGTAATTTAAATACATTTTTACGCAAACGAAAACAAACTAGACAAAATAGACAACAACAAAATATATACATCGTACGGTACACAAAACACACTAAGAAATACGAAGAGAATATGCAAAAAGGTAACAAAACAAAAATCAAAAATCCAATAGCAACACTTAACACTTAGATCGCAAAGTTGCCAGACGTAAAGTTAGGCAGTATAAATAAAGTGTGGGACAATGCTGCCATTGGAAATTCATTGTAATTGAAATGTATTTTTTTGTGAACAAAATACAAACATTGTAAAGAAAACAAAATTTAACTATGGAATACATGGAGAATAGGCGAAAAGAGAACAAAACAAAGATCAGAAATCCAACAACAAAACTTAAATCAAAAATCCCAAAGTTGCCAGACGTAAAGTTTAAATAGTGTGAGGGACATGAATAGTCTTAGGCCACTGCCTTTCAGCAGATTTCTGGCAAAAACTCTGAAAGTGAAAAATATCAGAAATTAATCGTCAGCGGCGTGAGAAGCTAGATAGTAATCCTGACTTAAGGGTTGTAATGATACAATGCTTCACTACCAAATTTAACTTACGCTAAACCAGATGTAGCAGTGAAGAAATAAAGAAATGATGTTAAGTCAGCTGCGCTGCCTATTCTATGGGGACTACGAAACTGAATATAATACTGTGCCTTCTCCAATACCCCGTATTTCTACCGTATTTCTACCGTATAGAAATCAACTTCAAAGTAATCAGTTAACTTAGATTCATTCGTTATGGACTTAAAGACAACTGATTTGTTGTCTAAAGAGTAATTATAGATTATTCAACAATTTTAGAAATAACTGATTGCCCTTAACATTATTTATTCTTATTAAAGGTATCTCACCTTCAGCTTTAGGCCACTAAAGGGGCAATCTAGTATAGTGTTGTCATAAAACTAATGCTATGCCGTATGACGAAGCATAAACTGAATCATCATAAAATGTTTTCCTATAAATGTACTTTCCGTTCCTCAACAATAAGAAACAATTTCTTTGTTTTCAAATTTACCAATAGCTCACTACTTCCGGTCTTGGAGCTAATGGTGGCTAGTAGAGCAAAATCACTGTACTCGTAATAAATTTGGAATCACTGGATATTGGTGGTCTTTAGATCTCTTGATTATGCGTAATAACCATCGAAAGTCATAATAATTTTTAAGCCGAAATTTAAAAAAAAAATTTTGAATCGAAATAAAATGTAAAACTCTGAACTGTTGCAATAACTGAACCTATAGGTCTATAAAATAATATTATCACTTCATGATGGGAAGCAAGCTCCCAGCAATCTCCACGCGATTATAATGCTGATGCTTCGAATTTATTGTACTCCAGTAGTACCAGTTTTGCTTATGAAACCAGTCCATTAAGATGAATATAAGATGTTCAAACCAAGATCCACATTTCGTGCACTAGCTTTAATTAGTTGCAATCAAACTGTAAGTTAAACGTACTTCTAGTACTTTAAATAACTATCTGCTCCCTACTTGGTAAAGAGAAAACAAAATTGTTCGCGTAAAATCGAAAAGATTAAAGTTGCGGTTTAGTAAATTGCAAAAAAAAATGGATGATGCATCGGACTATAACCTGAGTTTAGAAACCGGTGTTTTGACAGGACACTATAGACTACAAGTACACTTGTTCAGAATGGCGAGCATTTCGCAACCAACATGTAGATCCTGTAATGATGCGTATGAATTATCAGAATACGTTCTAGGAACCGGTGGCACACTAATGTATCCCAAAAGAAAATCTGAGTGAACGTCAGGTTCTGGGCAGGGAAATGTCCTTGTTTTGCACCGAACTTCATAAGGTAGCTTGTCACAGCAATAAGCTTACAATAGTCATTATATAAAGTTTGAGGGGAGTTCATGGTATCGTATGTTCACAGTAAAATAATACCTAATGGTAAACGTACAAAGAAAATCGTATTGTATTCTCAAAAACTTTAAATTTTATTAAAGCAAACTTTAAACCTGTAAGAAAATATTTATTTTTGTTATTATGTCTCCATCACAAACGTAATCCATTTGTTAATTTGTGTATTCCTCTGTATAGCTGTTTATATAGTTCAGTAGTTTCTTTTATTTTCTTTTTCTATATTTGACATGGGTCTGTAATTTTTTCTTTTTTGGGATAATTTGTAGGTTTTCTTCATACATGCTGTTGTATTGTGTCTTAGCATTTCTAACAGTACATCTTCGTAAACTATACTCACACTTCCAGACTTAAAATATTTCTTCCAGAAAACCTTTTTAAGAAAAAAAAAAGAAAAGAAAAAAGAAATAGAAACACTTCGGAGAATTTGTTTTACTTCTGAGTATTTTTTTTTCTTCATTTTACATTTCAACCCAAACTAGATAAAAATCTCGTATTGATTTTGGTTGAATATTGAATTTTTAATAAATTCTCCTAAAAGAAAATTCTATTAACATTTAGAACTCATATAGTACTTGAATACATAAATATGCTATCAAAACACCCTGCTTGCTTCGCTGCGCCTATAAAATTGCTTAAAGCCTTCAATCGTTAAAATAAAAAAGTTGAGTTGTTCCTACATTTTTCCTATCAAAGTTTAAATTGTGCTAGTCTCTCCGTAACAGACACATACAAAATATTACGTAAGGACGTTACATAAGTACGTTACGTAAGGACGTTACGTAAGTATGTTACGTAAGAACGTTACGTAAGAACGTTACGTAAGGCCGTTATGTAAGTAAGTTACGTAAGTAAATTCTCTTTTTACAGCACATTTTTTTTGAGAGACGTAAGCATCTTTCTGCTCCTAATCAGAATGAATTTTTTATATGTTGTTTGAAAAGCTTCTGCCGAATGCTGCAGTTAACAGAACAAGCAACTCGCAGGTTATAGCAGTTAACTGCACTGTTCTCAGTGACTTTGAGACCAAGTTTATGTTATCAACGAACAAACAAACTATTAAACCCGTTCAATTTAAGAGTGAGATTGTGGATGATTTAAGTTCTCTCAGTACATCAGTTTATAAAAATGTTAAGAATTATTCATGTTAATAGGTATTATTTCAGTCTAAGTAAGAATCGAGGAACAGAGACCACTCTCGAAGAGTTATAAAATACTCGCACTGCATCTGCTACTTTAAGGCGCTGAGGCAGGCTGATGAAACTGTTGTTGAGGTATTTGATGCAAAAATACTACACAAACTTTGTGTGGGATAAATAAATACAGAATACTTCAGCAATAAATGGCAAAAAATTTATCAGATTTTCATACTTTAAATTGGAGACGTAGCATACAAGGCCACCAAGCACGGGAATAACTTCTCTCGTTATTAAGTTAAACGATTGTATGTTAACTCAGCAATGGGAAATGTCATCAGCTTACGAATATGCAAACCTCTCTATTTGGTAAATACTTTTTTATAATTCTTCAGTCTGTATGGGGGGTGCCCCGTCCAGTGTTATTAATTTAGATTTTTAATCAAGTATGTGACTTCTCACACACAAAGATTTAAAAATTTCATCTGAGGCACTTTGATAACCACACAGTACGTATTCCCTTCTTACGGGATATGCCACGCCCACTTGAAATATCAAAATCGTATTATTCCATTGTCGACGTCGTCATAGTCTAGTAGCTTGTGTGTTGTATCATTAAACTTGAGGCCACAGTTCAAGCCCCAGATCAGACATCTTAAACAAAATGAAATATGAAAACATATTTCTTCGGCAACTTCCTACGTAGATGAGAGTAAATGAAATTGATATGAAGTTTCTCAAAAATCTGTCGTTCTCAAACGAATTTAAACCGTAGGTCCACCCACTTAATTGCAAAATTAACGCACACAATATCAGCGGTGTGAGAAACTAGGTCGTAATCCCGACGGAAGGGTTGTAGCGACCAATACAGATGTATGTATTGTTTCACAATAAAGATACAATTTTGAAACAAACAAACTTCTAGTCGGTCATTCGTTTTTTCTTAATAAAATATAAAAACATTTGCCATTTTATTTTATTTTTTTTTTTTTTTGCTGACACAACAACTCAATTGGAAAGATCATTATTTACCGTANNNNTCCTGACCATTTATCGTTTTAACACTTCCAGGCGTTCAATCATTTTGTCGAAGACTTCGCAAGCAATACAAGTGAATGGCATAAAATTAAAAAAAAATTCGTAAAAAGAAAATACAATCGAAAATAACCCTTAACGATTAGAATGTGGGCGTTGACAAAAGGGTGTTGAACGAAATTCATTTCTATCGAAAAACCCCTCTACTTAATTGTTATAAATATTCGATTGCTTCCTAAAATCTTTATTTATCATAAACATTCGCATACAAACTAAAGGAAAACAAAAGCCGACTGACAGATTTAAAAGAAAAGATAAAACTTTAAAATAAATATTCAATTATAAAGCTGGGAAATATTCGAATAGAATTTAAAACCAGTTTTTCATATTTTATTGATGTAAAGCATTCAACTCTCTCGAAGTGTTATTATCAAAACAGCAAGCTAATACAACTGACGTTTAAGCAATACTATCAAACCGATAGATAACCGTTAACAAAAACTCACAATTTCGAACAACATAAAACAAAAAATATTTCTTTTGACAACCTCTTGTCAGCAGTTTTGTGGTAAGAACTTTGAGAGCAAATAATGTTAGCCAAAAAGCTGTCATTCAGAATAAGTATGGCCACCTTAAACAACGTTAGTAAAATTAACATTCAAGCCTGGGAGGTTTGAGCAGCTAGCTCATAGTCCTGACTAAATTAACTATGCAAGTAAATATTCCTCCAACCAGGAGCTCCTAAAATAGTCAAAATTTAAATAATATGTTTTGGCCTATGCTCTTACATGCCTAGTAATTACGTACGTGAGAAATATGATGGAATTCCCGCCTAGATTCAAAAAGCCTCAAACGGGAAGGTGTGTCTCATGTAGTCCTCGCAAAAGTTTACGAGTATCAACGAAAAACTGATCAGATTTATCAATGATACATACATCCTTAAAATCTGGATTATGGAATGGAAATGCATAGAATGTCTAAGTTTAAAATTCCATAGAGCGGAGCAGTCACAAATGTATTGTATTAATCGAATTCTCTATATAATCACAGCTCCTACAATACTTATAATATGAAAAACTTAGACTTTCCAACAAAATCCTAAACATACAGACCCTAGAGCTCTCTATTCTCAGAATAGCTCAGAGTATCTTAGCTGTTTAGCAAAGCGGGAATATCATTCCCTCTTAGCGTCATCCTTCTCAATGATCATCTATCTATCAAGCGCTATCACAAGATGATACACAGTGTAAAGCATAAGTCCAGGTACTCCAATTTATGAAAAAATTTTATGAATTTTAAGCAAAAATTTATGAAAAAAAATAATCAATATATTGACAGTTCATATTCGGACTTTGTGGAAGAATATTAAACCTATGGGAAGTATTCTTGGCAAGTAAGAAACGTAACGACATCCTAATTCTTACGCACTTTAGTTGAGTTTGTTCCTTAGACGTATTTAAGTCATATCGGCTGGCGAAACTTCTCCGTTCCATTATACAGCCATCACCAAGCTTAAGCGTTTCACGCAAGGATCCTAAAAGAAGTCGACACTATGGAGAGTAATGACTACATGACACCGCGGTATCATCTCTAGATGAGATTCAGGACATCCATTCCGAACAATGAATGAATGAAGTCTTAAAAAATGTAGCGGCAAACTTCGTATAAATTTAAACCAATGGCTGAAAATTGAGTGGAACGATTAGAAGGCTAAAAAAGTCTAGTAGGTAGTGTGTTAGCTTATTAAACATAAGGCAACGGCGACTTCCTCTCAGTTTCTCAAAAATCTGTCGTTCGGAGTTGATTTTCAACTGTAGGTTCTGCCACTTATGGATAAAAATTAAAACATACAACTTAAGTGTTGTAAGAAGCTTGGTCCTAACCTTAATTGAAAGGTTGTAATGACCAATTAAGTAAGTAAGTATAAGGCTACCGAATCACTGGCGCGTCTTTCAGGACTAGGGTTCAGCAATGCCGGCTGTGGTGAGAATTATTTTGAACGCAATTATCCCCAAGTGGGACTTTATCATACTTTTCGATAGCTAGATGGCTATAAAAGGATTGAAGCCCAACGTGAGCAACTCCAAGGCGGTGCACAACTGTCGCAGATATCTCCGATAAACAGCGTAGAACAGCGTAGAAAAGGCTTAATAAAGGGACTACGACAAGTCTGCTGAAACTTCAAAGAAAACACATTCAATATGGTTGTCGGATGTACAAAAGTCACGTCTACGTAATTTTTTCAAAATACAATATATCCGTTGTGATAACAATTTGGAGGAAACTTTATCAATTGCCATTTGGCAGATTGACTTACTCTATAAAAAGTGAACTGTAAATTGCTTGTCGGCGGAAATTTGTACAGCTAACTTGGTAGAAATTGATAGACCTTGGCTGAAAAACTATATGACTTAATTGATCGCTACAACCATTGAGTTAGACCTAGTTTCTCACACCAACCATGTTGTGTGTGTTAATTTTATCCGTGAAATCTATTTAAAGGGTTGAACTACGGCCGTGCATTTAACAAGCTAACACACAACCTACTAGACTACGGCAGAACTATTCCTGTGAAGTAAATTTACAGGCCTGCAAAGCCCACATCGCCAACAATGGTAAAAGCGTTATCAGTCAAGACGGAATACAATCTGTTTTAATAAAGCTCATTGTCGTTCAACAATATATGACCGTGTGGGCGTAAATTTTGTTTTATTCATTTTCATCAAAAAGGTTAACTTCTACGAAAAACTTTTCAGTGTTTGATGAGCATCTCAATTTGCGTATTTAAAAACAAATTAAGATTGTTAAACGTTTAACAATTTTGTGAATTTAAATTTTATGCTACTAAACCAGCTCATCCCTTAGTGAAAATCCTTGAACAGAAAATGTTAATTATACTCGTACTTTCAGTTCGAAAGTGAAGTTTGATAAATGTAAAGTGCTTTTGATGGATAAGTGACACATAAAATAGAGCATAAAATGAGGGTTAGAATATAAGCCATTATACAACAACATTCAACAGTATAATGCAGAAATGTTCGGACACTTTGAAACGCATAACAAGGATTTCATAAAAAAAGTGTATTGAGACTAAGTAGTATACTTTTTAATGGCACTGTTATCTAGAAAAACACAATCACTCAACTGTCCTTTTATTTTGTCATTTGACGAACCAAATTGACAACTAATTCAATAGTAATGGTGTGAAACACAAATTTACACTTTTAAGGGGGAATGGAAAAAGATTTCATATTTATCGTCAGCTAAATTCGAAAGAAAATATACCAAATCCATATGCCAATGCTACATATTTTTGGCATTAAATAAACAATCAAAGAACTTGAATGGCATTTACAAGTCAATTTGAAAAGCAAGCTACTTACGTGTCAAGTGGCATATTTTATTTAAATAAACATCGCTACAAAATACTATACCTGCCGCTAAAAAGTATTAATTTTTTTAAAGGTAACTATTGAACAGCAGTTTAGTTTGCAGTTCATTTGTTTATATCCTACCGTTTACCCTCTATAAGTTTCAAAAGTATAATGGGTTTGAGGTAATTTATGCGACATTAAACTAAACAAATCCTCAATTTGAATATGGGATCCTTTACAATGATCCTAATGAAGCACGATTAAATGTTTTAGAACAAATTCCTATTCGTTTATTTTAATTTACGGAACATACATATCAGTTTACTTAGTTTCAATTTCATTAATCAAGTCTTTCCGGCTAAGCAAGTATTAGTCAAGTTCTAGAGTGGCATGGTTGCCAGGTAATGCCATGGTGATGTCTAGAAACAACACCCTTAATGAAAGTGGTGAATAACTTTGCTCATTGAGTTCATGCTATCCTCTTGGCGGGTCACGGGCTTAGTACAAAGTGTATGTACCGGTATGAACTGAGCGTCAAAATACAAATTTGTTTAAAGAGCGCATTTGTTGTGGACAAACTTTAGTATTCTGTTTCATGTCGGCGAACACATTTGTCAAATACAGTCAGTATACATCAAGTCAACAAAAAACATCATATTTTTTGGTGTGGTAAAGATGGCCAATTTTATGCCGGAAAATGATGATTTGCGTAAAGCATTAATGTTTTGATTTTATTTGAAAAAAAAATGCTAAAAAGTTGCTTCAAACGCTTGTCAAGGTATATTGAGGTCATGCAGATGTTTTTGACAGTTCATAGATAATAATTGTGATGTTAGAAATGAGGAACGTGGAAGACCATAAAAAAATTCAAGCCACCGAATTGTATACAATATTGGATTGCGATGATAGTCTATGTGAGAAACAAATGACAGAAATTGAATTATAGACAGAAATCTTGACTCAAAGTCCCGTTAGAAAATCTGTGTTCCAACGAATTGTTGCATGCGATATGAAATGGATTTATTTTCAGATTTTCTAATGAAATCGGTAATACAATTGGACCATGATCGAAAAACGACCAGAATGGGCCACCAGACACGGAAAAGTTATATTGCAACATTACATGGCCCTTGCGCACAAGGCAAAACTGGTGCAGGATGCAATCAAAGCATTAGGCTGGATACTGCTATCCCACCCATCGTATTCACCAAAGTTAGTTGTTTTCGACTCTGTCTGGCTTGCACAACTTTTCTGAATCGCTATCCATAACTGTATTGTCAATTATATGCCGACCCTTGCGCCTGGAATACGCTGTAGGGACCTGGTAACGATTACCAAAAAATACCATCTTCTAAAGCTCCATTTAATTTGGAAGCATCACTGAGAAATCGCTTATGATATTTACTGCACCCTGCTTCATAACCTCTCTGTTCGGAATGGAGGTGCCAAACTGCTCTAAGTAGTCATAAAGTGGTATTCCTCTATCCATGCTTCTCATAGTCTCGAATTCGCTCAGAATCTTCTCGTGCCCAATATTAGATGTAAACCACTGCCCAGATGCTTACTAAACTTAGCGCCTAAGGCTTTACAGTCAACATAAACAGGGAGGAGACTTAAAATTATCTCCAGCAATGTGAAGCAATGATTTTCTTCTACTAGAGAATCAATCTGAATTCAAATTATGGTTTGAAATTAACACGTTCGGTCCGTAAAAACCAAATCAAATGTTTACTATGCTGGAGAAAAGGCTTCTGATTGATCCCGTCATCAAGACTTCAATTGTCAAGAAAAATGAACAACGTGCTCTACCATGCTAATATCATAAGTTACAAATAGTAAATCAAGAAACCCTGGAGCTGAATTTTCGACCAGATTTTTCTATTTGAGTACAAGATTGTCTGTGAAAACGTATCGGTGTAACTGCATTCACTGATGTCAAGCTCAGTTATATTATCGTATCAATAAGTGGATGGCTTGCTAATAAGTTGCTTAGTGTGTCGATCACATATGTTCTCCAACAGTTACTTCGCTATGAGGTCTATATATACTTCAGACAAGAATTTTAGTAATTACCTCTATAAATGCCTTTACTTGAACCAATTGAAAAAGAAGAAGAAGAAGCAGTGACATAAGGCTTAGGCTTGTTTTTTTACAGATGACAGAAATATTGAGCATATTGAGATTCAATGTGAATCGACAACTTACTTAATGAAGTGTTTTCAGTAGAAAGATGGAGGTTGTAAGTAAAAGTGCTACTAGATTTTGTTGTAAGTGTCCTTTGGGAGCCACACGACAGCACAAATGTCTCTGCAATGGCAATAAGACAGTATTGGTTCATTAAAGTTTCATTGGGATTTGGCTTGCCTAGACTGCATTCTACAACAGAATAAGGTTCCGATAATCGTATAATTTTTTTAAATTTATGGGGAGACAGCCCTCACAATGTTAGGCTTGCCTCTTTGTATACATGTTCTTCAAGGTTATTGAGATATGTAGGGTATATTAGCTGGCAACATTAGAAAATATTTTAACAACGTGAATAGCAATTTATTTAATGCCACAACTTTATAAATATTATAAAGGAATGTATTTTCCAAATGTGAACACTCACTTCTATTGATTGTCCTTAGAGGGCATGGAAGCTGATAGAGGATGTTTATAGTTCTTAAAGTAACGTGTAACGTGCTGTAACAGTGATACAATTTTCAATTCACTGTGTTGTCTATGTTGTTTTTATTTTTTCTACATTTTGTTTTTTTCTTTTTTTTTTTCGTTGTCACTATTTATCGCTTAAAAGGAATATACTCGTATAAAGCAAAATTCTTTTTGTACAAGCTTATTGAATCCTATTGTCATCGGCAATTTGGTTTTTTCTCAAACAAATTGAAGATGATGGTGCTCTCTTCTTGTCTTCTATGGTTGTTGTTGTTTTACATTTTTATACTTTAGTTATTTTTTTTTTTAAGTTTTATTACTTTAGTGTTCACTTACATGACATTACACCATATATAGGTCGTTTCATAAGAGATGCCATTATTAATGGTCATTAGTAGACTTGTGGCTAAATATTCTTCATTTGAAATTTTGAAGAATTGAATAGAAAAATTAAATGGAATACCATTTTAATGGTAAGAAAGATTTTATAAAAATCGAATATTGCGGGGAATTCAGTGGTTATTAGTTAGCTTAAACACAACACGTAATCAATTTTACTACACTCTTCAGAGTGTACAATGCCCCAGTGTATACTGTTTGGCAACATTGCTTTCTTTCTCCATTTGTACTTCATTTATTTTCGATCTGGCAACCTTAAGAACCTTTCTGTTGATTTATTATTGTTATTGTCTCTCTTCTGTATTTCATGGTACACATTTCCATTTAGTTTGGTCATTGTAATTTGTTCATAGTCATAAAAAGGACAATTTTTGCTTTTTTTTAGAACCAAGACGCAAGAGATGACTCCTTTTCATGCAATACACTTTATTGGTATATCGGAAAACAGTTGCAGAAGAAATGAAAAGGAGCTTTGTGTGTGACATGTTTATGTTGAATCATTGTTGTTATCTTTTTAGGTCCCATTTTTCCCGCGAATTGCTTTGTAAATAATTCTCATTTTGTTTTTTCTATAATAATTGAAACTATATAAGAGCAGACAATCAATTTAGATGATGTAAATCGATCCCGTTGCCCTGAATTGCCTCGTATCGAGTTTTTGGGGTTTGTTTTTTTTTTTTTTGAACTTTTTCCAGAATAGAACAATATATTATCTGAGGAACAATATCNNNCCGGTATCAGATATAATTTCTACTGTTTTTTTGATATGCTCGAATATACAAGCACGTGTTAGAAAACACTGCCATTAATTCGCAATTATTGAACAGCAAGTAAGAAATATAGTCGCTGTAGTCTAGGAAGTAGTGTGGTAATTAGACGAGAGGCCAAGGTTCGTTCGAACTAAACGAAATATGAAAATATATTTCTGTCATGAAAAGTTTCTCAAAAATCAGTAGTCCAAGGTCGACTTTAAACAGTAGGTCCCGCCACAATTACAATTACAATTAGAAGCTAGATTGTAAACCTGTCTGAAGGATTATAATGGCCCGTATTAGGTACGTATGTATGTATCAGAGATCAGTAATAAATCACTTTTTCGCTACTCATAAGTATGACTGCATTGACATTGATCTTATAACATTCGAAATATGCTCGATTCATACGCCTACTCATACAGATCCATAAATTTTTAAAAAAATACTTATAATACTTATAAATGATTCGATTGATTCGAATCATTCATCAAAATTTACAATCTTAGTTATTCTTGCACTTACAACAAAGGAAAAAAGACACACAAGCAAAAAACACAAAGCAGCACATAGAGTGAACACCCAGTGAGTATTGTAGTGTTCGCACGCGATTCGTACTTATTTTGTGATTCTTGTATACGTTAAGTCATGGAGAGTAGAAATCAAAAACATAATGCGTAGTGTTATGTATGAGCATGATGAGTACTTCAAACTTTGAGTATGAGTATGATATTAAAATAAGGATGAATGCGTATAAGTATCCGAAATTATGAATATGATGCAAATCTACTCATCTTTTTGAATACTCATTGTTGATTTCAGGTATGTATATATTAAAATTCTCAACGGAATCACCCATACATATTGCCTGAAATGTACAGCAAGCAGCAACATCAGCACAACTAATGTAAAAGAAAATCCCAGTATACATAAGGTTTTACAATGTAAACAACTGACAATAAACAAAGACAGTTACACTCAGATACTTATCCAAGAATAAACAACTTTAATATCGAACAAACTTTAAGATGAATGTGCACTTAACCGTGTTCGTATACAACCAATTGAAAATTAAACAAAATAAACAAGCGTGCGTTACTACTTAAAATTTTCGAAACTAAATTACAAGAAAGTATTCCATTTAATGACATTACACAGATGAAAATTTATATGAAAATAAACAATAATGATGTTCAAATTACAAAATGATTTCGTCAATTCAAGCTAAGTTCCAAGTTTAATAGAGAACAAATTGAGGTTTTTGTAGAAGATAAGTCTGAGATCAGAGAAATTTTTACTTAGAAAGACCATCTTGTAGTGCACAACTTTAAATGATTCCCCTGAAGTTTTACAACCCATTAATACCCTATTTTTATTTCTACGCGACGTGGTCTGACTCAAGTGAGCAATGTTCTTAAGGCACCACCTAATTTTATACTCTAAATTATCACAATACTCACATACATATTCGTAAGCACGCTTAGAATTTGTGAGAAGGGCGAAACGCAGCGTATATGCGCTTTAGCTTAGAATTAAATGACGAATATATTCAGGATCTTCGAACTTTCTTAGCTGATAACGGCCATGTTGTTGAAGCTACATCTATCAAATCACCATGGGCAACCATAGACGCTAACTGGACTCTCGTGCAATTTTCATTGAGAAATTATCTTCAGAAATAACGTTGAATTCTTGGTGGATAAGTACGTGAACAAACAAAATTGTCAAATTTTGACGATTTCAAGAGACGACGTTGACCAAGCCATCGCTATTGACAGCAAGTATTAGATTCGATAGTTATCAACTTCTTTTGGTCTGAACTAGATAATCTGGATATCAACTACATGTGGCCCCAATAGGACGACATTACGTGATATCCTGCACGATCGCATGGAGGTAAGTTTCATCTCAATTAAAGCTGGTGCGAACTGGCCATTATGCGATTTGAGCTCGTTAGACTCTTTCTCGTAGGGCTTTCTTAAGTCGCAGGTGTATGCCAATAAACCACAAACCGCAACGGTCTTAAAATCTAACATAACCCATGTCATCTGTCAAATTTAGCCTAAGTCATGGAAAATTGGACAATCCTGTTCGGAGTCGACTTTAGACTATAGGAACCGCCATTCATGGATAAAATTAATACACACAATATGGGTGTTGTAAGAAGCTAGGCCGTAATCTTGATTAAAGGGTTGTTATGACCAATGAAGCATGCGAGAAACTACCGATTACGATTCGTTTGAATTTTGAACTTGAAAGTCTGAGCAGGGGATCGCCATAACGAAACTTGGTATTTTTATCCCTCGAATTCTTTCGAATACAATTGTTATCAATTTCAATAAGGTACGTAACCATGAAAGGTTATACAGAATATATTTCAACATATAAAATAAAATTATAATCCACCTTATTTAGTTGGTGCTAAATAAGGGGATTAATTACAATGCTGCGCAATAGTTTTCAACATTGATTGTCTGAGTGTTGTGACATGAAGAAATGATGTGATGTGTGGCAACATTTTTACGAAATTTTATTGCCTTAGATGTTCACATTAAATTAATCAAGAAAGTTTGTTTCTTAAATGTTTCTCCTCACTTCTCATAATAAATAGATGACAGTTATTTTTGGCAAATAGAACTTAATAAAGTTATTTGTGTTCGTATGACATGTAAAAACAAACTCTTCTCTTTTAGAAAAGTTAACAGTTGGCTTAACATTTGTCTATTAATGTCTGGTTATGAAAATGATGATTAGAAAGAATTCACACATTAACTGTCGTTTAAAAACACATGTGACTTATTATTATACTTTTCTTATGTAGAAAGTTATACAAGTTACGCAAACATTTTTCAACACTCATTGCATTTGAGACACAAAGGAACTTCACAAGAAAGAAAAACTTTTTAACCTAATTCCGAATACAGTCTTTAAACTGAAAATCAAACGTTTTTATTATTATAAATATGCCTTTAATTGGAATATTGAAGTCGCCGTAGTCTAGTAAGTAGTGTGTTGGCTTATGAGACGAAAGGCTAGGGTTCGAATCCCCGATCAGACATCAAAAACGAAATATGAAAACAATATTTCTTCGGTGGATTCCTCTCAGCAGATTTCTGGCAAAAATTCTGAGAGTAAATAAAATTGCCATGAAAAGTTTCTCAAACATCTGTCGTTCGGAGTCAACTTTAAACTGTAGGTCCCGCCACTCATGTATAAAATTAACACACACAACATAAGTGGTGTGAGATGCTAGGCCGTAATCCTGGCTGAAGGGTTGTAATGGCCAATTATGTATGTATGATTTGGAATATTATGTTATAATAAAAGTGTTCCTCGTCTAAATTGGACTTTATTTATTTAAACAACAATTTATTTCAACTTATAACACTGCGCTATCATTTTTATTCACGATTCGTATTAGCAAAGATTACTAAACTCACACTCATTAATGCAACCTTCTCATCATGCACCTACGACTGCATGGTACCATAACTTTTCGCTCTATTTGTACTCACGATCTTTCTATGAATTGTTGTTATTGAATTTTTTACTTTGTTTTCTTCTCTTCTTATAAATTCTTACGTATTCCTCTGTGTAATTCTGTTTACCGTATGATATGTGCATTTTGTTGTCAAGTGTTTGTCTTGGTTACTTATGTTGGTTTAATTTGTTTTCATCGCTGAAAAATCGAAAACTATCTCCAATTATTATGCGTGACCACGACATGAAAGCAGACAGATTCCACCTATCTGGATAGGCAAATTAAATCATTTAGGGAAGCACATGCTGATATACTCCACAAAATTAAGAAAGCAAAAGTGCTTTTTGTATAATTACTGAATACAGAACTTTACTTGTGTTTATTGAAATCAATAACAAACTGTCCATCTTTATCAACAGATTTCTGCATTACATGCACCACAAATAATGGTGGATGTCAAATTTAAATTTATATCAAAATGGGAATATGAAAACTATTGTAATTATAGTTAGTAAAACCAATTGAAGATGGATATGACATGATAATGATTTTCAGTTTTCAGATATGCGTTTGATTTTTTAAAGAGATTTTAATTTCACATTTAGAAAATGTATCATTGTACCTCTTAAACCCTTTGTAGTATTGACACTATGCAACTAAACTTCATAATAATAATGTTGCAAAGCCGGAATAAATATTATCGGTTTTGTATCGAAACAAAAAGAAAAAAAGCGCAAGACTATAACAAAACAACAAAGCAAATTACAATAACAATAGGGGTAAACAAAGATTTCTAGAAGTTGCCACAATAAAAATAAATGAACTATGAAGAGAGCGAAAAGAAACGTTTTCAATCAGTTGTATAGGAAAAATAATTGTTAAAAATAAAAAATAAACGATTTCTTTAAAAACTTCAGAAAATAATTTTTTACCTACAAAAAATTCAACTTAAAGTAAAATTGTTTGAAAACGAAAAAGATATTCGCTGAAAAAGGTATTTTTTGTCAAAGTAAACTAAAGAGAACGTGCCTAATAGTTAGATTGAAAACTTTTATATGCCTATGTAACATACAAATTTACATTATTCTTATTTGTATATATAAGTGTGTGTATATATTTATGTATATAATAAGTTTGAAAGATTCATCCCTACAAATTGATAACACTTCTTTGTCCGAAAGCGAACATATTGAGGAGAATGTTAAGATAATTCAAAAAATATACGCAAACACCTTTAAAGGTGAGCGTGTTTTTTGGTACATATATACATATGTATACAGGTTAAATCTTAGGGATGAAACATTCAATCAAACACAACTAAACAGAATTTTCTATAATAACATTAAGGGTGATTTTTTTAAACTTTTTCAGTGTAAATTTTTTGAGTATAAAATAAAGATTCATGACAAGTTGAAATACGAAAATTGCTTAGAGAGATTTTTCATATCATCATTAATAGACTAACAAATGAACAATGATCGCAAGTCATTACATTATCTGAAATTATGCTTTATGAGGAATATGCTCCATTTTATGGTCGTCATAATCGATCCACAGTCTCCTCCAGTTGTTGAGATCAAATTTCGAACCATTTAAGCAATTATACATAATTTGGTCATTACAGCCCTTCAGTTAGGATTACGATCCAGGTTCTCAGAGGGTTTAAAGTCGATTACGAATAATAGATTTGTAAGAATCTTTTTGTGGCAATTTTCTTAAATTTCATTAATTTTTCTGTCCTGGCGTTTGAACCGCGGCTTTACGTCTAATAAGCCAACACCTAGCAGGCTATGGCGACTTCGGAACAGGTATAAAATGGAATGATAAGACTTTGGTGTCATATTTGACCAGCAAGTTAGCACATGCCACAGCCTATTATGCCATGAACCTATTAACAGATTAGTTTGGTTAGCAATTAACCTCACATTTTGGGACAGAGCAATGGCATTCAACTATTAGCATTCAACTGTATTCAATATAAGTCGACTAGACTATTTTTGGTGAGTGTGGCAAAGCCTCGCGACAAGCCAGAGACAACTCCACCTCTCCATTGCAGCTACTGTTGTGTCAAACTCAGTCTATATTCACATAATTATAATAGTATTTACATAGTCTAATAGTAAGAGTATTTTCACATTAGACTAGAACCGGTGGTTTAAGTAAGAAGTAAGAAAAGATATTCTTTTCGGCGATATCCTTGAAAAAACGAAGACTTTTTGGCAAATATTTTGAGAGTAAATAAAATAGCCAAAGTTTCTCAAATCTGTCCATCGAAGTCGAAGTTAAACTGTAGGTACCGCTACTCATAAATAAAATTGTCACACAAAACATAAGTGGCGTAAAAAGTTAGGTTGTGATCCTTACTAAATGGTTGTTATATGCAATTAAGTAGACTAATAAGAAACAAATCGCCAAGAACAATTAGACCAAATAGCATATTTTTGCAAGTTTAAAATTTAAATTAAGACAATCCGAGAACAGGAAGTACATACACTCTAGAATACTGGCTTGATATTGATACAATCGCAGACGGTATGGATAGACAGAAATTGAATTTTCCATGGTATAGAAAAAGGCAAAGTCGCCGTAGTTTAGTAGATAGTGTGTTGGCTTATTAGACGAAAGGCCAGGGTTCGAATCCACGGTCAGACATCAAAAAACGAAATAAGAAAAATGTATTTCTTCGGCGGCTTCCTTTCAGCAGATTTCTGGCAAAAACTCTGAGGGTAAATAAAAATTGCCATGAAGGTGCTCAAAAATCTGTCGTTCGGAGTCGACTTTAAACTCTAGGTCCCGCCACTCATGTATAAAATTAATACACACAACATAAGTGATGTGAGAAGCTAGGCCGTAATCCTGACTGAAGGATTGTAATGGCCAATTATGTATGTATGTATGTATGTATAGAAAAAGGTGACTGTAGTATTATCAGAATTTTTATCGTAGAGAGAATTCAGTTCCATGTATACAACATTTAAAAAATTTTCGTAAAGAAATTTAAAAAGAAATCGATTTTTTTAAAGTTCGAAATGCTCAAAACGCCTTAACATATGGCACATGTTTGAATACTCACATCCTTCCAGGATACTGTTTTAAAATATATATAAATAAGCCTGTACGGTGTTTGTCATAATTTATAACTTTTCTTGTCAAAATATTGAAATTTAAACAAAAACGATATGTTCTCGTAACAATAAAAGAGATAATGGAGAAAGGAAACTTTTTTTATTTTATTATTGCTAAACACAACCTTTTTCAAAAATATTATTTTTTCCCTTTTTTTTTTGTATTCGTATTTCATTATCAACATCATTATCATTAACATCATCAAGGTCATGTATAGAAAATTGAGTTGAATTATATTAAATTGAAACAACCGAAAAGGATACGTATTTTGATAATACATGTATGGGTGGATGCATGTGTTCGAAAAGCCTTATTGTATTTTCATAAATACATACATATACAGAAGACGTACTTTATTCACTCAACCATTGGAATTTTCAATGAAATATAAAATATTCCTGTTGAAATTTGTTGGCTGTCATAATTTATTAACAAGTCTGAATTGAATATTTTCTCTTGTTAGAGTGTATCTTGATTATGATGGCAGTAAAGTAAATACATATGTACATACCTAAATAGTATATGACAGCTTTAATTGAAATATTCAGTTTTCTTATCGATTATATGAATGTTTGTAAAACTTTTACTATGATTTAAATTAAAATAGGCACTTAGTGTTGAGTATTATTCTGTAGGTAAAGTTATAATCAAGTTTAAAAGTTACGGAAGGTCATAGCCCTACAGGGTGTACACATTTAAGCATTTCGGTTTTGAAAATTGAAAACAAAACACGCTAATAAATTTTAGAAATTGAAGGGAATGTGTAGTAAATTATTTTCCTATCCTTTGTCTAATAGGGAAACTTGCCCGTCGGCTAGGATCTCTTTGCATGCTTTCTGCAAGAGTTGTAACGCGAAGTAAGAAAAACAAATTTACCCAAAAGTAACACAAATGCGTGCAAGAATACTTTAGGATAAGGGATATAGCCCGTTTTATGAGTCAGATTGGGTGGCATAGTTCATAGGGCTCTTCCTAATGGTCTACATTGTCGCTTTTTAATGTAAATAGAATGTGGTAGCATAATTAGCCAACATATTAGGCCTGAATATAAATCTCACTTTCAGACTCATACATCTCTTCGTCTTGGATAAGTTATCTCCGTGAAATACCCTTACTATTCAATTTATACAACAGAAACTGCTGTACCGCTATGCAAAATACAGCTCTAAAATCTATGAAAGAAAGAAGTTTTAGTTTTACGACAGTATTTTTACTTTGTCAAGCATAAGATGGTTTTTTCAAAACCCAACAGAATTTGGGACGATACCACTCCAAGTGAAATCACAAAAAAGTCATTGTTGAACGGCTTTGGCTAGTCCATTACTGTCAACGACGTAAACCAGATGTTGATAATTACCAATTTTTAATAATCTGAATTAGACGATCTGAATAGCAACGGCATGTGCTTTCTACAGGAAAGCAATACGTATCACACAACTCTTGCCATATTGAAATTCTAGACGAGCGTTTTGAGGGCATGGCCATATCACGTGTAGGTGATAAGTACTAACTACCCAAATCGTGTAATTTAACGCCGTTAAACTTTTTCTTGAGGGATTTTCTTAAACCGCATGTGTACGTAAATAAGGCACAAAACATATAAGTCGTTGAGGTCACTTAAAAGAGGTTATATTCCACACATAATTTTAACCGCAGAAAATTGTCGATGATATCTCACAAGCAGTTTATTTTCTTTTGGTAACATAACGTTGCTGTTTTAGTCAGCACTTATTTCACTTTAAAGATATCATGTAACAAAATTATACTTTTAGGACGCATTTTACATTAATCTTAACTTCAATTTGTTCTCAATTCCTTAGTGCATTTATCAACATTAGTCCCTCTCTTAATGTATGAAATAATAGGAAAATTTCCTAACTCTCAATATTTTTTGTTCATTTTATTCATTTCTTTAATAAAACGTATAAAAGATATTCAGTTCTACAAGTTTTATTGAAAAACACTTAAAACGTATTTGTTTTTTTTTTTTCAACCGTTTGGTCACGTGCAAAACTATCCTCTTCATATGTAAATAGGCGAAGTGCCTTAGGACATACTCGAAAGCACAATCAAACATACACACTCTTAAGTTTAAGCTTAGTTAACAAAATATTTTTGTGATTCCCATGTTACTTTAAAACAAATTTAACGTGTCAGGTTATTTTAAGGCCAAGCTTTTGCTTAATATTTCGATTGCCGTAGAATATGCATATAAAATTTTATTCAACTGTTATTAGTGTTAATCGAGATATCGATTGTATCGTTGAGTCTTGAAAATAATTATTCGGTATTCATGGATTACTTGGTAATGGACAACAAAACGCCTACGTAAATACTAATATTACTATCAAGTCTGTGTAATAAGATTAAGCATGCCTTCCACAACAAGAGGTTGCATCGTCTGCTTCCATATTGGACGGCTGCAAACGGTGTTTGTGCTCCAGACTAACCGTTGAATTTCTAAAATCTTTAGAAGACAACGAGAAATCACTGAAATAATATGCCTTGAATATTATTCACGTATAATTAATACAGACAGTACACAGTCTCTGACTTGAAGAGGACTTTAAAAATCGCCAGAGGTAAAAGAAAACGAAAACTAAACATTGCAACTTGGCAAGTTCTTCAGAAAACCACACAACATGATAGAGGCAGTGATGTGTACTTTATAGCATGCAGAAAGTATATCACGAATACATTCATGTAAACTATGAGTGAAACTCCGCGGCAGCGAATGGTTTAAAGAATCATTTTAAATATTTGAGTAGTGATGGGCGGAATGCAATGAATGCAAATCTTTAAGAAAGTTTAGTAAGATACGTTCTGCTATTTGAGAACAATGATGCTGAAAACATGTGTGAAACAGCTTAATATAAATACGATCCAGGACCATTCAGCAAGATTTTAATGCAAAAGTAGAATGTGAGAAGATTGATCAACGAAAGGAAAAGATTCGACAAACACAAGCATTTTTATGAGGAATATTTAATACCTCGAAATCAGCACAAAACAATTGAGATTTCTTATAATATTAAAGCAATATAGCTGCTCAGTGACTAGAAAATCACAATATTTTAATTGAAGACCGAAAGAAACCACCGCAACGGAAACTTAACAATCAGAAATCCAAAAATCCATCGAAAAAGTTTGATGACTACACCACTTATGTTGTGTGCGCGTTAAGTCGACTCAAAACGATAGACTTTTAAGAAAACTTTCATGAGAATTTTAATTTCTTTCAGAGTTTTTGCCAGAAATCTGTGAGAGAAAGTCGCCGAAGAAATATTTTTTTTTATAGTTCGTTATGTTCGACATGGCTGAGCCAGGATTTGAACTGTGGCCTCAGGTCTAATAAGCCAACACGCTATATTCTTCACTACGACTATATTTTTATTTCTTTTTTAAACACTTAAATAAAATATGTCGGACGGAAACAAAATTTCTCAAAATGATCTGTCGATCGAAGAAATTATCGCTAAAGACCAATTTAGAATATCATTTTTCTATATTTAACGGAATGTATTAAATAAATATCATGTTCTTCTTTATAGTTGCAAGACACGGAACGCTGGCCTTTGAGACATCCGAGAAATTCATGTTTTCGCCTACCAACATACATAAGAAATATTCTGCCCCAAGTTGGTAACAAGCAGGGATTGTTCCATGACCAATGAAATACAAAGAAAATAAATTTCATAAATAAATAAAAAAATGGCCATTTGAATCCGCAGGGTAGCTAAAAGGGTTAATCAGTTTATACGTGCAGATGTAGAGCGTTGGCACACAACTCCTTCAATGTTCATTGGTGAAAATTCTGTTGTTCACAGGTCAGACATCTCGAACTAAACGAAATATGAAAAAATATTTTTTCATCGACTTCCTATCAGCAGATTTCTAGCAAAAACTCTAGACTAAATAAATTATATTTCAGAGTAGATGTTAAACTGTAAGTAACGCCAGTCGTATATAGAAATTAACACACGCAACATAAGTGGTGTGGGAAGATAGGTCGTAATGCTAGCTGAAGTTTTGTAATGGCTAATTATGTGTAAGACAGCATCATTAGCAACTTATATCGCAGATTTGAAATTTTGTGCCCAATACCGATCTGTTCATTGTCGTACATAATTTTTAAAGGAATGATGTATCAATCAATATAATGAAAAATATGCAACAACGCGCTAAAAACACAATCTAAAGTCTATTATTGTAGACGGTATCCACAATTAAAACTTTCAGAAGACTTTAAAACTGTAACATCGCGCTTAGCCAGTTTATAGATGAAAAACAAAAATGGTCGTACTGCAGTAATACGAAGTTGTCTCGTATGAGCGAATGAAGCAGAAAAAGCTCGTAAACTTTGTATCGTTTGTTCTAAGACAATTTGCATTAAGCATTCTGCCAATCCACCACAATATAGGAACGGATCGAAAGATCTGCACTTAAATGTTATTATTTTTATTATTTATTTGTTTTTCATGATTATTTTATAATATAACTTTATTTAGTTACACAGAGCCAGAAATAACTTAAAAAAATATACGTTTAATACTACATTCCCAGTTCTACTGCTTACTGAGCAATTATCTAATCTACTAACTACGTTCTTACCACAGATTCAACACTACCAAGACCGTATGTTTTATGTAAATCACTTACCAATAGTTCTTGAATTGATGTGTACATTTCAGAGTCTTCGGCCAAAGTTATTCAAATAATTATACAAATTATAAACATGTGTAACTCTAATATCTTGACTTGTGTTATTATTTAAAGGATTATTTCTTTCATTTATTTTTCGACTACAAAGCATAAGTTTGTAAACTAAAATGAAAATTATTTAAAGGACTTAATTAAAAAAACCTTAAAGTGAAAATTATTTAATAGAATATAATTTACTGTTAATCTCTCATTTCGCCTTCCTCATCCTCGTCATCGACACCTTTTATATACAAAACATTGTTGCAGCGTATAAGAACTTCTCCCAAGTTTCCTAAAAAATTGTTAAAATAAATCTTGTTTAGCCAAAAGTTTGCAAAACTTGATACGTTCGTAACAAAGATGCCGCGCTTTATAATTGCAAAATTGTCAATGCGCGCAAAAATGGCTTTGGGTTTCTGTTTTAATCTTACGAGTAACTTGACATTCGCAACAAAGATGGCCGTGATAGTTATAATTGCAAAATTGTCAAGAATGCGTGCCAAAATGGCTACGGGTTTCTGTATTAATCTTTGTATTTTGTGTTAATCTTACGAGTAACTTGACATTCGTAACAAAGATGGCCGTGATAGATATTTCACATAAAAGACCGTGCTTCATAATTGTAAAATTGCCAAGAATGCGCGCCAAAATGACTATGGGTCTCTGTATCAATCTTACCAGTAACTTGACCATCAATGTGTTCTTCGGTATTGGCCAACTGCATATTCATGTAGCCATCAACAGACACCAGATATCCTTTATATTCGTGTCCCCATTTTAATTTTATTATCACCGCTTTACCGGTGAGACCATTAAGGAATGGCTTGGGATTAATTGGCATAGCAGCAGACATTTTGATTTATTCAATATTTTTTCACTTTTTAACCAAAAACTAAATAAATGATTTGTACAAATCCCAATTGGTAAACAAATTGCACGCCAATACGTGAAACGTTTTCGAAGTAAACCCGGCGACTGTCAAATAATTTATCAAAATCTCTGCTTCTAGTGCAGAGTTGTATTTTCTTTTTCAAGGTTGCAAAAAAAGCGTACATAAAATCCAATACGTTACAGAAATAATATTTTGAATAACTCTTTTAATTAGATTTTGACAATATGTCGAATTTCCAGCGAAAAGTACTGACGAAATGATATTTGATTTGGATGTTTTTTATACAAATATAAAAATAAACCGAATAGACCCATTAGTTTTCATTTTATGCCCAAAACAATACATTACAGGACCTCTAGGTGTTTATATATTTGTCACTGTGTCAAGGCACACCCTCAAACCTACCTCCAATTTGGCTATTAGAACTGGAACATTGAATCAATACCCTCAAACCTATTTATTAGATCATTTATACGTTTAAACAATTACTCAATTGGATAGTAATGATATTTAGAACGAAATGCATATTTAGCTTAGATTTCAACTAGTTTTCTTCTTATAAACTCGTATTATTTGCAAGACAATAGGTGTTAAACAATATAGTAAATATTTTTTTTTAGAATATTTATGACTTTTAAAAAAATAGTTATGTGCACTAGTCAATGGATGTTAAATCGCTAAATTACAAGGATTTCAAACACAATCTCAGCGCTTTTTATATTAAGATATATTTAGCAACACAGTTTTGTGTTTTGATTTTACGTTGCCAACCATTTTTACGTGATAATATTTCTATTCAATACGCGGTTTATTTCATTCAGGGGTTCCTTATTTTCCAAAAGGATTTTCAAATGATTTTGATAAGTTTTAATACTTTAAAATGTCCAATTTGCTAAGTTTAATTAATAGTCTGTGCGCCGAATTACGTTCCGATAAGCCCACTACTCGTAATAAAGCGGCAGAACAAATAGAAGAACATTTGACTTCTTCCAAAAGTGAACTCTTTGTTCAGTTGGAGAGTCGCAGTGAGAATGATATATCCTGGACCACAATATTTAATAGCGCCATTGACGCAACCATTAAGCATGCCATCAAAGTGGAAGAGGCTAAAAATTCAAAGAACCATCGGGCCATGTGTAATAAAAATTATGTTTACAGTGCCATCGTTAGCAAGCTGATCAACTATAATTTGGAAAGTAAGTTTGGCTTAAAATATGTAAAAATAATTTCATGAGTAAACGTTAAAATCTAAGAAATAAATTTCTGGGAACAAAAGTTTTATTAATTAATATCCGATTTTAATGGATAACATTTGTATTTGTTTTGGTTTGTAGCGTAGAATACAGCATTTTTTTTTATCAAATTCCGCTCTATATATGTATTCTTTACTCTATAGTTTTTATAACTTAATTTAAATGAAATTTCAAATTTCATTCTTATATTATAAACGTACCGAATAGGTAGGATGCCGTATAAATTACTTAATTATTTTAGAAACTATTGTTAAACAGACAATTTATATTTTATATCAATGAATAAGTGACACAAATAATATAATCCCTAAATATTCATAGCCAGTAATTCATCTAATATATCCTAGTGGTGTGTAACGTATTATTATGTTATATATTCAGTTTTGTCAAGCCACAATAAGTACATATATGGCAACTATATAGATATTCTATAATAATTTAAATGCTTTTTCAATGTGTTTTATTAAAGAAATTTTAAAATCGAAAATTCGTTTAATATAACAAAAGTAAAATTGAGCATAAAATATTTCATTAGTTGTATTAACAGTGCTTAAGTGCTATTTGTAATCATTAAAATTAATTAATTTATTAGTCAATTTAAAAAATATTCATTAAAAGTGTAATGGAAAACACTTCACTTAAATTGAAAACAAATTGATTTAAAAATGCGGGAATAATGGTAAAAAAAAAGCCAGAAAATCTAACCTAAACAGGAACGATTTGACAAAATTTTTGTCCTCAACAGCAAGATCAACTTGCAGACAAGCTAATATATTATTTACGTGCATTAAATACGTGTTACTAATCAGACTTCAGGAAACTGTTTTAAATTAAAAGATACTATATTAAAATTATAATTGTAAACACATTATGTTATGAGTGATGTAGTATGTAAGTTCATGATATGGTAGGGTATGTGAGTTTTGGACTGCCCAAATATCCTAATAATTAAAAAGCTTTCATCTGCGAAATTGATAGTGTCATTAAATTTAGAATTCAAACGTGAAAACAATGTGAAACCTTATAAATTAGTGGCTTAAAAACATTTTGTGGACTAAACCCCTTATTCTTTTGATGGAACATTTTTTTAGAGGTCTTAAATAGAAAATTCAATACTTTTTACTAAAAAGTGCAGAAGGTGATGTCAGATTTTCAAAGTTAAAATAGTAAAGCGGAGTTTTGTAGTAAAAAAAATCGTGTCAGAAACTTAATAACGGGGTATTACCAATTAAACTGTATCGTTATTTTAAATAAATAAAGGAAAAATGAATCCTTATAATTAAAAAATATTTTTTGCATTAAATAAACCAATTAATCAAACTTCTAAATTGAACGACAATTTCATTATTGTATTTATTGCTTTGATTTTATTAGAAAAATTTATAATCCCAGATTTTAATTTTTTTAGTATATTTTTTCCACCGATTCTAGATATAAGTTTAATTTTATCATTTAAACAATAGTTTTTATCACATAAAATTATTAAATAAATGAAAATCTTTTTTCCAGAACCTGAGCATTTATTTACGAAAACTACTTTATTTAATGCCTTTCAAGAAGGTTTCAAATGTCGCGCCGCTTTGGAATATTTTAGTGATCTTTTTCTAAATATTCTAAATCAAGGTCTTTTTAAATCTCCTCTATATATACGGGAGTTAAAACTCAATGAATTTAGTAGTAAGTAATTCTGTTAAATCAAGTTAAAAAATATATTAAACTTTATGTTTGTAATTTTAGTAATATTATCTTATTTGTTTGAAACAAACATGGAATCCGATAGCCTGTTCCTCTTCTCTGCGCTTAAGTCTATTAACAAACTCATTGAACTATCCCATGAATATGTGCAGATAAGTGCCGATATTATTGCTTATTTTCCAGATATTAAAGATTTTGCTCGAAAAGCAATTAAGGATTCACAAAAAGCTGATATTATTAAGCTTTATTATTTAATGGTTAAACAGGTTTGTTGAAATTCAATTCTTCTATCTTATAATTTTAACACATAATTTATTTAAAGCTTTCTGCTGATTATCATCATATTATTTGCAATGGACTCCAGGAAGTATTACCCATATTATGTGGATTTTATGAAAATAATTCAAAGAGTGACACCAAGGTATGTTCAATTCAGATATCAATCAGTTATTTTCTAACAATGCATTGAATTCATTTTCGTAATTGTTTTTAGGAAATTCTGTTTGAATCCATTCTTATTTCACTACAAACTTTATATCCGTACATAAAGCAAGGCAATATTAATACAATTAATATTGTGCTCTGCGACACTTGGCCAAAGACATTAAAGAAACTTAGAACAATGGTCGAAGTGGAAATTAAAGAACGTCGAATTAGCCACTATCAACAAAATCGTTTGCAACAAAATGACAAAACTCTGGATGTCTTCATCAAAATGTCTTCTTTAGTAATTTATTTGGTAAAAATAATTCCTTTTAAAATAACAACTTTTAATAAATTGCTACCTAATCTTATAGGTTTATTGGCACATTGATAATAACACTCCCGTAGAAGAAGAGGAAACAATGGCGTCAAAAGCCAAAATTCCCAAACCTAATGATAGACTTGAAATTGTATTAAATTTTATTGTAGCTGATACCAAAAATGCTTTTAATGACATTTGGTAAGTCAATGGAGAAACTAATGTGATGACAAATCTTATAACTTTAATTTTCAAAATTTAAGGCTATCCATTTTGGCGGAATTGGTTACCGATATCGATAGCATTATTAATATAACGAATTATCAACAATTGCTTGCATTAAATATAAAAATTGTACATGAATTTACAAACTATGCGACTCTTAAAAGTATACGCTTATGTTTGACACAACTTCTGCGTAAAGAAGCGGAATTTACCAAAGACAAATCAATACCTTTAAATTATTGTCAAGAAGAATGGCTTAAAATTGTAAAGGTTTTAGTTTCAGATACCTCATCCTGTTCGAAAGTTATTGTTGAAAAACAGTTATTGTTAAGAGAACTTATAACGTATCACAAGCTGACAATTGAAGATTGTAAACTGCTATTGACTTCGTTTATGTCAAATGTTACCTTAAAACGTAGTGAATGTGTTTTAACTGTTCAGCACATTTTAAAGCATGCTGATGACATTGGTTTGGATAAAACATGCCCCCTAGTTAGCGAAATTATATCATGGCTTTACGGTGAAAGGGATAAAAACGAAGCAAAAACAATTTTATTGCATATAGAACCTGTAAATCCGTCATTAATAGCTGATACATGTGCTTTAGCTGTTATAAATTTTCTAGATGACACCATTTTAAAGTCCTTAAACCTTGGCAATAGTAATAAAACTGATTTACATGAATTATTAAAATTTAAATACATTCGTAAATTTGTATGTCTTGAATGGCATGGTAAGGAGCTCAGAAGTATGCAGCAAACACAATTGCAGCAAGCTGTATCAGAACAAAAGAATTGCCTATTTCAATCCAATTACGAATTATTAATGAGAACGCTAAATTTCGAAACTTCAAAAGGCACCGCTTGCAAAGACATCATTTGTGATCTGCAATCATTGTTAAAAATTTGCCTTCTCATGAAATCTCTACTGGAGTTTGAAGTTTTTGACGAGCCAACTGTCTTGCAATGTCCATTAATAAAGCGTATTGGCTTTTTTCTTAGCCATTTAGAGGTAATTTAATGAAATTAAATAGTATAACACATCTGATTATATAATATTTTATGCTAATTTCTTTCAGTTACAATTCAAAAGTAATTTACCAAGTGCAGTAAAGCGTTCAACATTAAGTGAAATATTAAGTCTATTAGATAATGCTATTGTTTGCTTTACCAAAAACGCATCCCTTTTGCATTATCTGGAGAAGCAACCTATCGAGGAAATGATTAAATTTTTGGGAGCTACTTTGAAGCTAAGTGGTAAGCACAGAAATGATTTTTCTTTTTTATTCATAATATATTTATTTAAACTCCGCTTATAGCTAGAAATGAACGTAATCAAAGTGAATTTGATGATTGGAATGTTGTTATTGAGAAGTGCTTGAGTCTTTTAGCCACATTATGTGCCAGCACTTCACATTGGTCTGAAGCTTTTGTATTTATTTCAGGTTTTTCTTTTAATGCCAAAAAGCATACAATGATCATATTAAAACTCACCAAGGTATACTGATAAAATACAATCTAAACGAAGTTAATTGTTTACTAACATTTAATTCTATGTTTTTAGATATTCTGTTCACAAAAATCTCGTTACGAAGATGTTGGTAATTGGTTCGTGGATAAATTAAAAACTATTTTTAAATTATACTACACAAATATAGAAATTATAACAGATATTGTTGAAATGATGTCAGGTAATTTTCTGTATTCGATTTTAAGTCGTTTTTAAAATATTTTCATTGTTTCAGACATTTTCGCTTACATTCAACAGTATGATGATTGCCTTGATGATATGCTATTGGCTTTGTTTTCTTTATTTAAAATATCCTTTCGCAAATCGTATTCTTCTAAATTAACTACAAAAATAATTAATAGTATTTGTTATATTCTACGAGATTGTCAGAATATCTATTTTCAAGAGAATTTTCGTAATATTTGTCTATCCGTTGTGAAATTTTTACCCTTTAACTCATTGGAGATTCAATATTCTGCCATAAATACATTGACCGCTTTAATGAACCTCAAGTGGTTGAAGAATAGCAACTGTGATATAGAAATTTATTATAATTTCTGTGAGGATATTTATAAAACTATAGAATGGAAAAAGTTACAGGTGTCTCCGTCACAAGCAGAAGGCCCAGATCAATTGCAAAACAGCAAAGCTTTAAATGTACAACTGTTGATAGCACTTTTATCTTTTAGTTGCTATCACAGAGAAATCGCTTTACAAGAACTCTCCTTTGTTTGCTCACTATACAAGTTAACCGAAGGTAAGTTGACAAATGGGAATTTTATTCATTATTTGAAATTATTTTAAAAAATTTTAAAGCCGATCTTTATGAATTAAACGGAATTGCTGCGTTCTACAATGCTTCGATGATGGAGGTTGTTAAACCTTGCATTTCTAGTGCCATACATTCTTGGATCGCTAAATCCTATCCAATATTAAAGTGAGTTTTACACAATTTTTTTTATTTTATTGCATTATAAACCAATTTTCTATTTTATTGTCGTCAGATTTCCATTCTATTTGTGTTCCAAAAGTAAACAAGATTTTATAAGTAATAATTTGGAAGATATTGTTACCTGTCTGCTGCTGTACAATAAGTCTGAAGATCTAAAAAAATTAAAGGATTATGGTTCCCAAGAAGAACTTTTAAAGGTATGGCATTATTTATCAAGCAAATTTATGTAAAAACTTTTAATTTTTATTGTATATCTTTCTAGATCGCTATACCTATAATACGTGCATTTATTTTAACCAGCCAATGTCCAGCTAATAAAAATTCAGAATTTAAAACTTATGTTGATCATCTGTTGCAACTTGATTTGGCAAAAGTCAGAAATGAAGCTAATACCTGGAAAATACTGTTTACTTTAGTTGACATTTTAAAAGATGATCGACATTCACGCAGTATGGCAGGATTTTCAATATTTTTTCAATCCTCAAAATGGTTTCATATAGACTATAAAGGTTTGCAATCGGTTTTAAATCTCTATATAGTAAGTTGAACTTGTCTGTGGTTCGAAATTGTGCAAGTATTTTATTATTCGTTTATACAATTTCAGAACAATAGCACTGGCGAACCACAGCCGAATATTCTTAAAAATTTTGTTACAAAGTTTCCTCTTCGTCTAGTTAAATCTTTTGGTGCCTTAAAGAAATCATGTAGTGATTGCATATTTCCTATAGACTCACTTAAACAATTTTACAAGTTTTTCACTTTGGCCGATATGGTATTAGATACACTCCAGCATTCCTCAATATCGGAACATTTAACACATTATTTCTTACGCGATATTATATACTTCTGCCTATATTATATGGAATCTGCTACTCTCAATGACATGCAAAAACTGGCAATAACAGCTATTGAAAAACTTATAAATAAAATGAAAAATATTAAAAATATCGAGACATTTTTTGAAAAGAATTTGCATTTTATAAGCAAATCTTTGGTAAAGTTATATGAAAATAACAATAACCTTGAAGTTCAAAAGAAAATTGTTACAAATTGCGAATACTTAGTAGAAAATTATAAACATTGCATAAATGATAAGGAAAATTTTATACGCGAATTTTCCGTTGATATAAAATTTACAAATATTATAAGTATTTTGAACACATTGCCGAACTCAAGTGAAATTGCTAATAATTGGCAGAAGTCATTCGATATATTTTTAGAGAACAATAATAATACAATAGATGGCCTTCGAACATTGCAACGAAATGTAGGTTTTGTTATCGCTTTTCGAAATAAATTTATTTTAAAACTTAAATTAATATTTATTTAAGATTTCATCACATAGACAGTTATTATCCAACAACAGCGAATTAATTTATAATTTAATACGGCATCTATTGCAAATTGTGAGACAAACACAAAATAATGATATTAGCATCGAAGCTTTAAAGTGTTTGGGAGAAATAGGTCCATTAAACTTAAACCAAATGTGTTATTATTTTGAGGCTGACAATGATGTAGAAAAGGTAATTTCATATTGAAATAGTTTTCTTCATTTATTTATCTTCTTTTTAATAGTGCACCGATGAAGCTTTGGAAATTTCATATTTTTTCAAATCTATTTACTTAATACTGGACAAATTACTGAATACATTCCAATCGTCAACGCATTTTTATATTATTGATGTGGCACAGTATTTGGTAAATTCTAAATATGGCCGTGATTTACTGGGTATGATAGAAGTAATAATTTTCTTTTACAAAACTGTATTATTAAAATGTATTTTCAGAAAACTTTCCACATTTTAATGTTTTCCGAAGTAATTTAACACATAACTACCTGGATAACTATGACAGCATTCCCATATTAGATTGGCTTACAGCTCTCAAATCAACAGAAACACTTGATTATGACGAATGGATATGCGAATTTGGTGCTTTCATCTATAAGCAAAGCAACTGGTTACAATTTCATGACTTGGCTCTGAACGACACTTACTTTGCCGAATGTTCGTTTATACCATTTATAAGATTACTGTTAAGGTGTGAAGAAAATCATATGGACAGTATAGTAAAAATGTTGGAATATTTCTTTGAACAATTCAACGAGCAGCATAATAGTAACACTGGCAATGAACTTAAAAGAATCTACAAAGATAAACGTGTTATAAATCTTATTTTAAATATATGTGAATGCATTCGTATTAGTAATAATTGGTGAGAGTTCTGTAGCAATTAGAAGACATATTTATTGCAATTTTTAATTGTGCTTACTTTTAGGAACTTACCATTGAAATTATTGAGTGTAGCAGAGGCTTGCAACTATTGTCAAGCTTATTTCTTGTCTATAATCTATTCGGAATTATGGGCTTTGGCTGAGCAACAAACAATTGATGAGCAATTATCAATGGATAAAATAAAAGCCGAAATCATATCTAACAGTCAGTTTCAGAAAATAGCTAGAAAAGTAAATTTATAAAATTCTTTTTCCCGTTTTACGTAAAATTAAAATATTTTAATGTTTTAGGCCTACGATTCAATAGGCTGCCAAGATGCTATTCCTGGCTTTATTGATCCTTTAAATTCCCGCTTGGATTATTTAAATCTTACCAATAATTGGTCCGACATATTAATCGAGTCTTCTAATACTATGTATAGTAATAACGAATCTAATAACCTTTGCAATGAGGTTCTAAAGCGTAATGGCATGTTCAATTTAGCCAGTGAGAACTCTAACAAAACCATAGATTATGAACTTTGCTGGCGTTTATGTCGTTGGGATACTGTTGTTGATGGTCACTCTAAAGTTGATACACTTAACGATATGGAATATGAATTTGAAAAACATCATTTTAATGCTTTGAAGTGTTTAAACAACAAAGAAGAAAATAACACATTGGCTGCTATTGCAAAGTCTAGACATTGTGTTTTGAATATATTAAAGGAGATAAGTGTGGAATGTTTACAGAGTGTCTACAAATATATGACGTGGTTACAATTACTACAACAAACAGAAGATTTTTGTGTGGTAAACTTTTGTAAATTTTTATATAATCTATCTTTCAAAAACCGAATTATATATTATTTTAGATACAATTTTCAAAATCTGCATCTATGGATCATGTTTTTGAAAAGTGGCAAATGGAATCGAATGATTTGAATTATGGTAACTTTGCATGCAAAGAGTTAGTACTATCACATCAAGTTTCATTATTTCATACCGCTGGCATAAGAGCGAATAGGAAAATAAATGAATTCTATAAGGTATATATATTAATACATCTCATAGCTATTAAATGTAATTTATTGAAATTCCTTCTTAAATACAGGAAAATCCTATTGAAAAATGTCTCCTAAAGTGCATACGTGAATGTAAAACTGCCGGTAAAATGAATTTAGCTAAACGCTATATAGCAATATTGCAAAATATGCCTACTAATAATGTACAGCTAAAGGTAATATAGATTATTAAACATTTAATGTAGTTCATAATAAAAACAAAATACCCTCCTTTAATTATAGGTCAGTGCTTTGCTAGAAGATGTTGATGTTTGTGTCAAAACCAATAAGCCAGAAATCACAAAATCCATACTTCATCACATTTTCAAAAATAAAGATTATCATTGTTGTCTGCAACGTGTTACGGCCATGCAAATAAATGGTGAATATTTAATGGAAACAAATACGGAAACATTCGATGTGGTCTTAAACAAATATTTCTTGGGCTCTTTGGAAGTATTGAAAAAATATGACAACTCAAAAGAGGCTATTCTACAAAAATATCCAAATTTATTTGATTTAACAGAGTTCAAAGAATTTGAACACAAAAGTAAAAAAAGTGCTTTTAAAGTTATTGCTAAATATGCGGACAGAGAGTATACTCAGGTAAAATGTAAAATTTCTTTTCTATTATTATGTCTTACTTTATTTTATAAAACATTCTCAGTTAAATACTTATATTAATTCTGATGAATTCAATATGAAACGTCAAATTATGGAATTAAATCGCCAAACTGCTAACACTGTAGATCGCCAAGTACGGGATCGTGATAAGCATATAAGTGCCAATTTCATGAAACGTACATCCAATATCGATGAACAAGAAATACAACAAAATGAACAGAAACTAACCACATATTTGTGCATAGCAGTAGAAAATTACATCAAGTTTACATGTCTTGATACGGCTGTATCGAGTCCTGTAATATATCGTATTATTGGCTTATGGTTTTCCAATAAACAAAATGAGACTTTACGCAATCAAATTAAGGAAAGTATTTTATCAGTGCCCAGTTATAAATTCATATGTGCTCTCAATCAAATGACAGCACGTCTGAATTCAAAAACTACAGAATTTATTGATATACTAAAGAATATATTAATTCGTTGTGTCCAAGAACATCCGCATCAAACACTTTATCAATTATATCCCATTGTATACGGTCATATCGATGGCGCAGAAAATAAAACCGATTATCGTTCAAAACTTGCTCAGGATATAATAGCAAAAGCTAAAAATAAATCAAATGCAAATATAATTAGGCAATTGGAAAGTGTTATACCAGGTTTTTATAAGAATTTTAAAAAGAAACAATTTAATTCTTAACATTTTCTATCCAATTTAGCTCTTGTTGATTATGCAAACACAGAAATATCGGCCGATCATAAAACTACTGCGACAACTTTGAGTGATAAATTAAAAAAACAAAAGAATTTAGATGCTGTTCACTGTCCTACTATTGATTTACCCATAAAAATTGATATGAATTACCCCATAACCAGTAAGAATATATTCATCAAATAAGTCTATATAATAGACAGACGTACTATATAAAGAAATTATTATTATTGTAGGCATTGTTAAGTGGGACCATAAAGTTTCTTTAGTGGGTGGTATTAATGCACCGAAAAAATTATTGTGTCTTTGTTCCGATGGCATTATTAGACCGCAATTACTGAAAGGAAAAGATGATTTACGACAAGATGCTGTTATGCAACAAGTATTTTGTATGATCAATAATTTACTAATGCAAGAATCAACTGCAGTAGAACGAAAACTTCTCATACGCACCTATAAAGTTATACCTCTGTCAACTAGAAGCGGCTTATTAGAATGGTGCCAGAATACCATACCAATCGGCATGTACATAACAGAAGCTCGTAAAAAATTCCGTCCTAAAGAATACAGTGTCCATAAATGTCGTCAGTTGGCAAATGTGAGTTGCAATCTACACACCTATTTTATTTATATTTTGTAAAATATTTTAATCGATTTGCTTTTTCTTTGTTCTTTTAGCAACATTTAAAATCGGACATGGAGAAACGTTTACAGATACATTATCATATTTGCCAAAGTATTAAGCCAGTTTTTCATTATTTTTTCTTTGAAAAATTTTCAAGACCTGGTCTATGGTTTGAACGACGTTTGGCTTACATAAACAGGTATGTATTACATTACGTGCATCTAATAAAGTGTCTATACAACATAGTTTTAGTATGCATCACATTATGCCATGAAATAATGTAATGAATTATTATCAAATAAAAAAACTTTTATCTAATACTACATACATAACATAATTGGCCATTACTACCCTTCAATCAGGATTACGGCCTAGCATTCTCACATCACTTATGTTGTGTGTGTTAATTTTATACATGAGTGGCGGGACCTACAGTTAAAGTCGATTCCGAACGACAGAGTTTTTTGAGAAACTTTTCATGGCAATTTTATTTACTCTCAGAGTTTTTGCCAGAAATCTGCTGAGAGGAAGCCGCCTAAGAAATATTTTTTTCATATTTCGTTTTTGATGTCTGACCGGGGATACGAACCCTGGCCTTTCCTCTAATAAGCCAACACACTACCTACTAGACTACGGCGACTTCACTATCTAATACTACTATTACATTAAAAACATTATTTTCAAATTGCTTTTATAGGTTCTTTTTTATTATTGGTTGTCTTAAAGAAAATATTAATTTTTATTCTTTTTTTTGGTTTCTGAAAATTGGATTTTTTTTTTCATAATCTTCAATCAGGATTACGACCTAGCTTCTCATATCTATTAATTTGTATGTTAATTTTATACATGTGTGGCGGGACCTACAGTTTAAAGTCGACTCCGAACGACAGATTTTTGAGAAACTTTTCATAGCAATTTTATTTACTCTCAGAGTTTTGCCAGAAATCCGCTGAGAGGAAATCGGACCAAGAAATCGTGGAATCGTGTACTCAGGTCTACTCTCAGAGTTTTTGCCAGAAATCTGCTGAGAGGAAGTCGGCCCAAGAAATATATTTTCACGTATCCTTTTGTTAGATATGTCTGACCTGGGATTTGAATCATGCAGTCACGTCTAGTAAGTCAATACACTACCTACTAGACTACGGCATTTATTTAAAACACGTAGAGTTATTCCATTTAAGGTATATATATAGTATACATCGTCTTATTCAATAATTTACTGCCGTTTTAAACGTTTTTACATTCTCTTTAATACAATTTGATTTTTACAATAATGAAATTGAGGCAAATGTCGAAACATAAATCTCGTAGATTTATTCGGCACGCATGTAGGAGCAGGTATGTGATTCATAAATCATATTTATATTCCTATTTTGCCTTACGCATGACGTTCGAATCGATTTTTGTGGAATTAAACAGAAATCGTTTAATTGACAATTTAACTTCCTGAGCAATTACCGCAACAGAATCAACTTAACGATAATTGTGAGTGTTAAACATTAGAACCATAAATAGTGTTTACAATTTACAAACATTAGATGTTCACCTTGCGATTTCATTTCATAGCAGAGAAACTGAAAAAATGTTTTCTTTCTCTTTACCGACTTTCATTTTTGGAGTGCGCTCTAGGAATACAGGGATAGAAAATCAAGACACAGTCAAAGAAGTCCTTTTTAGTATGAAATCTTTCTAACATACCTTCAACAAAATATATTGACTGTCTTAATTTTTGGAAGGTTTAAATGAAGTGAATAATTAAAGTGTTTAGTACAACTATCGCAAAATGATTAAATGTGTTTAAACACTCTCTGCAATTAAAGTTATAGTGAAAAGTCGAAGTGAATTACAAATATTTTCTAATTGTTTCCTTTATTTTTTTTAAGAATATACATGCGTATATACTATATAAATCACTAATTCATACTTACTTACTTAATTGGACGTTACAATACTTTAGTCAGGATTACGCCATGACTCCGAACAACAGATTTTTTAAGAAATTTATGATAGCATTTTTATTTACTCTCAGAGGACTGCTGAGAGAAATTTGCCGACATAAATATTTTTTTTTTGCATATATCCTTATGCTCTAGCTGCCTGAGTCAGGGGTTGAGCCACCAATCAACATACTACCTACTAGATTACGTCGACTTCTTATCCAATCACATAATAATATCCATATCGCATTGATTATCTCTTAGTTCAAAATAAAATCAATCTTTTGTGTGTATTTTCTTTAAAAATAAAATATTGTAGCGTGGCCACAACTTCTATGGTGGGCTATATCTTGGGTCTGGGCGATAGACATCTACAAAATATCCTAATTGATGAAAAAACCGCTGAAGTTATACACATAGACTTTGGTAATTATTTATTAAAAGTTATATGCAAATCGAGTTATATAAACGAATATTTTATTTTGAAATTAAAGGCATTGCTTTTGAACAGGGTAAAATAATGCCTACGCCAGAGACAGTTCCATTCCGCTTAACACGTGATATCGTAGCGCCTATGGGCATTTGTGGCGTCAATGGAGTATTTAAGAAATCATGTGAAACTACTATGGCTATACTGCGGCAACATCAAGAGGTTATAACTACAATATTGGAAGTTCTACTTTATGATCCCTTATATATATGGAAAGTAATACCGCAAGTCGATGATGAAAATCAAAATATGCACAAATTAAGTAAGTAAAATTGAATGGAATATTTAGAAGAAAGTAAATAAGGAAATTCTTTCGTTAACAGATGAAGGAAAAAATTATATAGCACAACGCGCGCTGTTAGTGGTACAAAATAAACTGGAAGGTAAGCAAAAGGGCATGTTTGGTACATCGAGTGTTGCTGTACAAGTAGAACGTTTAATTAATGAAGCCATGAGCAATCGCAATTTAGCGATGTTGTTCCCAGGCTGGGATCCATATTTATAAAATACCGTTATTTTGAATACCATTGTCAAGAAATAATTTTCTGCTTTTTAAAAAAACTAAAAAAAAAAGATAAACAAACGATTTCAATTATGGATTTAAATACGGATTGATTGGGTATTGTGTTAGCCTATCTTTTGCCGCTTCGTTCGTTTTACTTTGCAGAAAAATTCTTTCAATTTCAATATATTTGCTCAGCTTTAATTTGGAAACGGAAAATCATTGCCTTTAATGATGATGGTCACTATCGTAATTAACAAATCTGTGAATATCATAATTAGTATAAGGTATAGTAAAAAGAAATCTATTATTTTTACATAACAATTTTAGCACTTATTTAACATATCGTAGTTAAACTAGCTGTGTGTGAAGATAAATTCGATTTTAAAACATCAAGGCACAAACCAAAATTTTTAGCAGCGCTACATTTGTCATTATGTGCAAAGCAAATTTAGATCTGGTAAGAGCTAGCAGAGTCGGGTAAGTGTAGAATGTTTCCTATTTCTTCCAAAATTGTAATTGATTTATTAGAAAAGTTTCAAGCACAGAATGAACCTTTTTATTAATATATTAATATTATAATAAATATTTATATTAATAGACCTTGGAACTTTCCTTTGCATGTGATATGTACTCATATCTCTAGCACATTCTGAAATTAGCCTCCAAACAGTGAGTTTGTTCTGATGGATATTGTTAAACAGTGTTCTGTTGAGTCAAATTTTGCTAGGTTGGGTTAGGTTTGAGTACGGTTTAGGTTTTCATTGTACCCAGAGGTCAAAATGACCCATTGTAGTACGTCCTATAGGAGAGAGGGTTGTAAAGGAGAAGAGGTTTGAAAGGGAAGATAAGGAGCCGGAAAAAAATAGGCTTTAAACACAAGGGAGTGCAACTACAATGTTGAAGTCTTAGCACTTTTCAACCAGTCCAACGGATTTATGAATCTATGAAGAGCCTTAATGTCTCGATGCGAGTCCAAACCTTCGAAGAAGCCAGGTTCCTTAACCTCAACCTACTAAGGGTTGGACAGTTGTAGAGAATGTGATCGATAGTTTCCAACTCCTCCTCGTCGCAAGATACCCTGGAATAGTCAGGTTGGATGTTCCAAATCCTGATAAGTAAACTGTTATCAAACCAATAACTAGCCTCAGACTGGTCCAGCAGTAAACCTGCTCTATCACTTTCTTTAGCAGGCCATAGACACTTAGATAGGTATTTGCTAAAGAATTTCATAATTTGTGGCAACTGGTACCATCTTCAATTTGCTTCAGTCTGCTTTGAAACGAGTTAATTGTTACTGTAAATTTCGTAATCTCATTTTTTTGCTTACCTTTGGTTTAATCTTCTTGGAAGAGGCATATTTTTACTATTTTAAAACATAAAATATGTATGCAGACGCGACAGTTTAAATTCAAATGTCTGATTGCAATCAAGTTCTGTTTTTATTTCATGTTTCAAAATCAATCACAGCCAAATGATAACAAATAAACCAGCTGTTGCTTTAAATGTTCGGGCGTGCACAGAACGGTTCAAAATATATTTATATAGGTGGTGTTATCAACGCTGTTGAGTTATTGTTTTTTTTATTGTTGTATTGCCTCAGAATTGTCAAAAATAGGGTGAAAAGTTTACTTTTTATGTGTGTTTCTTTTTACTTGCACTTAAGATTGGTCTTTTTTAACAGGCGAAATAAGCAAGGCAAAGATTTGACAGCCCTGAGCCTTTGAAAAAAATTCAAAGCGAAATGGGTTGTTGTAATGTTGCTACTACCCGTACAAATAACGGTTGGGTCATTTAAAAGTTTGAATATAAAAATGTAGTAAAACAAAAACGAAATTATTTCATTCATACGGTAGACACAGCTGGCCTTACTGTACCTCATTCGATCGGAGCAATTTTCGTTAATTTTTTTAAGTTTTTGAGATTGTAGCTCGGCAATGGTATCACGAATGTTGGCCTTCAAATGCTCAATTACCTCTGGTTTGTCGGCGTAACACTTGTTTAATAGTGCCTCACCGAAAATAGTCCAACGGTGTCAAATCGCAACTAATTAAATAACCATCAAACGTTTGACGAAACAAATCGGTCGTGGCATGAGATTGTGGCAAATTGCACCATCCTGCTGAAACCAAATATCGTTCATGTCAATACCATGAAGAGCGGGTTCTAAAAAATCGGTAATCATGATGCGATAGGTGTCTCCATTGACCATAATGGTTGCGCCATGCTTATCCCCAAAGAAATATGGCTCAATGATGCCACAGCTCCACAAGCCGCATCAAACAGTTACTCATATTGAGTGCATTGGTTTCTGTAAGACCACGTGTAGGTTTTCTGAGCCCCAAAGACGGCAATTTTTTTTTTTTTTTTTTTTTTTTTTGATGAAAATGAGCTTCATTCGAAAGATGATTCTTTTTGGCAAAATCGACATCATCGTCTAGTGTTTCGTTGGCCCAATAAATCCCAGTGAAGATAATATACTGAATTTTGTGACAAAATAGAATGACATAAGTATTGCCAGATTCGAAATAACCGATGGTTTAAATTTAAACCGATAGATGGCCTTTCCGATATTACATTTTAAAATAGTCCGTTTTATTGTATTGAACACGATGTGAGGCTTTATTAA
>QOCX01000574.1:11212-49799 GCA_005959815.1 Sarcophaga bullata
AAACGTTAACTTATTGTTATTATTGTTTGTGAATTTGTTTTTATTATTGTTTTTAATGTTTTTTAATGTAAAATAGCGATTTAAAAATCTTGCAACGGGATAAAGATAATAATTTCTCTAAATGGCGAAGAATGATCGGTGTGCGTGACCTTCAAAATACATTGCCGCCGTGTATGTACATATGAATGTAAATACGAACACAATGTAAGCGCTATGTTCCGTTAAGAGAAAAAATGTTAATGCATTTCTGTTAAAACGTCTGTTTATTAAAACCGTTGTTAATGTAAAGTTAACAGTATGGAAAATTAATCAGTGATCGTAAGGGAAATTGCTACAGTAACGTAAATAGTAAAAGTAAAAAAGAAATAAAATATAAAAATAAATATAAAAAAATAAAAAAGTGAAATGAATAGAAAAATAAAAAAATGATGTAAAAAAATAAAAAAAACAATAAATAATTAAAACAAATAATTAAAAATTAAAAAAATGAATAAATGAAAGAAATAAAAAATATCCTTTTCATTGAAGAATAATTGAAGTAAGTTCCTTTATGTTATAAAAAAAGCTGTTTATTGGTAAGGTAAAAATCCAATATCTTTCAAATTTTAAATTATTTATTTAACAATTTATGAAAGGGAAAAAATAAAAGAATAAGGAAAAAATAATTACATTTTCTAACAATTTTGGCTAACAATTCCATAAATAGGGCTCTTATTGAAAACATGTTTGGCTAAAACTCAAACGTTTCCATAAAAATCAATAATTTTTTTTATAAAATGATAATTGCCCAAAGTTATCTTTATATGTCAAAGACTTATGGACGGATTTATGTGCTGTATAGAACCCAGAGCCTTAGTTTTGTTAAGAGAAGACTGTCAATCGTATTTGAATATAATTTTTCTTACTGTTCTTTGTTGCGCCTTAGATAACTCAGACCAAGGCTCTAGTTAGACTATCTTAAAGCTATCGGCCAGGCTTCCATTACCTGTACAGCTTAGTTGCGATACAGCATGTGATCTTATCTGGATTCTTATAAATTATTGCCCAATTTAAGTCTGTTTATCAGTTATGAATTAAATTTTATCGCTTGTAGGAATAAATTTTGGCCTGGTGAATAAAATTCCTTTTAAAAGCCGTTCCTGGAACTTACCTATCTATTACTAAAGTGAGTCTACTTTTAGGCTTACATTTTTTAATTTTCTTCTTTTAACAAATTTGTTGGAGTTTTTAACCCTTTTTTTGTTCCCAAACAAGCCTTGCCTTTCAAAACGCCATTTTTAATGAAAAATTCAATTAAAAAAACTTGTTAAACTAACAACGACAACAATGCCATGGAAAAAAATCATTGAAAATGGAAATGGAAATGATAAAGAAAATCTTGTTTAAAAAGCAAAAGAAACAAAAAAAAAATTCCAAAAAAAAACACTGAAAAAACACTGAAGAATAATGAAAAAAATGTAAAGAGGAGTAATACAATATAAATTAAATATAAAGACCAGTACAGCAGAAGGGCAAAGGAGCGAATAGAAGAGATATGAAAACTGTTGTCCAAAAATTCACCCTTTTTTTCCGATTCCGTTTGCCCAACACTTTCCATTTTAAAGGCAAGTGGTGGTAGAGGCAGTAAAAAAATCTGTGGAATTGAACCCTTTTTTTAGAATTTCTCGTTGAAATTGTTTTTTCTTGTTAAAGACCAACAGACAGACAAATGGACAGACAACCTGTCATAAAAATGGTTCTTTTTTCAACTTTTTTCGACAAAAAACATACACTTTTTAACCTGACGGAAATTTGTCGTGAAATAAAACCAGTTTTTAAGTCGTAAACAAAGATGACATGTACCGCACATAGCGCTTACAATGATGACCTTTGACCTTAAACCAAAAACCGGCAGTCAAAATACAGATTAGATTTCTAAGTGAAATGAGGAACCATTTGCAAGATAAATAAGCCATCACTAAGTAAAATTTGTTACATATGAGGCTTGTAGAATCCAAAAGTAATTATGAGAGAGTCATTGCAATTGGGAAAGGTGATTGTTTGATCTGAATTATGGTTTAAGAGATGGTATTGAGCTGTATCTCTTCGATAATAACACTGGTAACTGTCAATTCAGAGAATTTCTCATTTCTGGTAATCGAATTTTAATTGAAGATTCTGCACTAAACCGCATATAATTTCAACCCAGACACTGCATAAAAAGTTTCCAACAGTTTTGGCTACCAAGACCATACGAGTTGATTGATTTTGCATTCTTCTATAAAGGAATGATAATCCCGACACAACCAAACCATTCTTCTCAACCCTAACAGCTCATAAGAGGTTTTAATGGGCTTTAGATCAGTAAATTCAAAGAGTTTAATACCTTTGCTAACATGATCAGCACAGTGTGTAAGCAATGACGCCATATTTATCCCCTAAATTATGCTTTAAAATTTCTCAATAATACTCTTATTTCAATTTTATTCACTTTAATTTAATTTTATTTCAAAACTTTATTTAAATCCATGGGTGTTTTCGAATTTCTTTCAATTATTTTTAATTTCTATAGGAATAGAGCCATTCAACACGTTCAAATATGCTCAGTTGAATGTTTTAAAATAAAGTTATAACATACTTTTAGGCTTACGAAAAAAAGAAAGAGACAAAAACACATTCATTTTACTCCCTACTAATCACGCATACTAAACGAAATAAACAAATGCCAACCAGCAGCTTTCACTGAATAAGCATTCATTGAAGACAAAAAAAAACTGGTTTTGTGAGAGAACGAACTTCTTTGAAGAAAGAGTTGCTTGCACACACACAGAAGTTTTTGAGATGAAATTATAGTGTGGAAAGTCGTACATATTTAAACAATTTACGAAAAGGAACGTGACCTTAACGAATGTTACTATTTGTTCCTCGTACATTCCAGCCGTTCAATACACGAATTTCATGGAAGGTGAAGCGGGAGTGAGAGAAAGTCTTTGTGCTCAAACAAATAGAGAAACTTAAAATAATAAAGTCCGTTTATAATGGAATGCCTGTGTGTGTATGTGAAGGTAAATATTTATAGGCTTACAATGTGTGTGCTCATATACACTGAGAGAAAACAATGGGCAAACCATTATTAAAAGTTCAATTTGAAATTTAATGGCTTACAATGAGAGAAAATACTGTAAATTGTTTCAGAAAAGAAGTTTCTCAAGAGTTTATATATTGCGTATTGAAAATATGCAGGCTGTGAAACTCATCTCATGCACTATTTTTATTATTTTCAAACGAATTTAAATATTCTAAATTAATTTCACTTTTAAATCATTAAAACTGTTTTTAATCTTTCTCTTTTTTCCATTCCAATTCACACGATTTATTTCTCACAGTGTTGTATACTAGTTTTGCATACGTTATACCGTAAATTATTATTTACCAATGTCTAGTAATATTTGCGCACACATACATATGACCATGAGTTTATGTGTTCTCTTTGTCGTGAGTAAAATTAATGTTTATGTTTTGTTTAACTGTCACTCTTTTAACGATTTTGCAATACCGCTCCGTTACCCATACACAACATACATTACTAAACACTATTACCAATGTGTGTCCCCCTTTATTGTATGTTTCCCACTCTCCCACACTCTGCTGTTTATTCGCTTCCTAGAAAAAGGCTTTTTAATGTTGATTTTCATTTTCACTTTCAATTTTCATACAAAAACCAGTTTTTTTTATTTCTATTTTTTTATTTCTTCTTGTATGCGAACCTAAATACACACAACAATGGCTGTTATACTCTTACCCCTACCACCATTCTTTGCTTATCTAAATTTTTGAATCTACAATAAACACCAACAGTAGCAACAACAACAACAACAACAATAATAAAACTAAACGAAGTAGTCTAAAGAAAAGACATTAATGTGTGTTCTATTGTGTTGTGTGTCACATACACACTTGCATATGCAAATTTTCATTGATGGTTTACAGCAACACCATCATTTCACCATACCCCAGTACAACATACTCACTCACTCTCTCACTAGATAAGATTATTATGTAGGAGGTGGAGAGTTGGTGGAGAGTAAGTAAGTGGGTGGTTTATTGTTTGTGTACCAGATAATATTAATGGTCATGAGTTGGCATATGTAATGGTTGTTAGTATGTTTATAAAAAACATAGTGATGGGTAGAATGAGCTATGAAAGAGAGAGAGAGAGAGAGTGAAAGCTTAGTATGTATTTAAATATGAGTACTGTATTGTGTGTTTTTTTTTTTGCCTATAGCTGGACTTTTATTCCTCTGATGCTGGCGCTGATGCTGATGCTGATATTGCTGTTGCTGTTGCTGTCTCCTGTGTCTTTTAACTAACTGTTCTTTATTGTAAATAAAATAGGGTATACATATGTGTATAAACTGAGTGTGTGTGCGTGTTTAAAATAGTGAAAGCATTTGCTGTGCTACTATTTATTGTTGTACGTAGTTATTAGTCTGTTAAAGGGTTGCCAAATGAAGGGAAATATTTTTTTTAGGTTAGGAGACAATTTAAATTCAAAAATAGACTTTAGTACACTGTAAATTAATATTAAAATACTAATAACACCAGCGAGAATTCTCTTTAACTCTTGTCTATAACGGATTTGAATATTAAAAAGCGTTCAGTTAATTTTGCCTAACATTTAAGGATACTTTCCCCCAAAAAATTCTTCATATTGCCTTGATCTTCATTATAAAAATTTCCATTTTATGGCAACCAGCTTTGTCGTTGTATTCTATTTAATCATTTAGTCATTTTCCTTTCCTTTCTAAGCCATGCTATCGATTGTTGTACTACGTTTAGGAATAGTTTTTTTGAGTATGAAAACTAACTGGAGTATAAAACTTTAAAATTATGTCCTTAGGTTAGACAATAAACAACAATAACAACAACAAGGACAAATATACTCTGTGTGTATAACAAATCAAGGACAACAGCATTAAACTCTAGGGAAAGTTGCAAGTTGTTAAACGTAAAGTACACACACAGACACATAGCATGTATGGTTGTTTTATTGGAGAGCAGCAGACAGGACAAAAGAGATACAAAACAACATGAGACATGATTAGAGGAACTTGTATGATTTTGAAAGAGTATTTCAAAAAGAGATGTGTTAAGTAAAGGCAAACAAGGGATTTTAAGAGCTGCGATTTATTTTTCCAGTATTTCAGCTTTGCTAAAAAATAATTTATTATTCGCAATAAACCTTTAGAATCACTTCCTTGACACATTAACACCATTTTGAAGTTCTAATGAATCTCTATTATTTTATTATAAAGCCTTGCTATTGACCCAGACATTGCGAACAGTCTCTATACATCACAGAGTCTCTTTAATCGTTCTTTACCATCGTAAACTTGAGAAATAACACTGTACGCCTTATATATTCCTGATTAAATGTGTAAATACTTTGACAATTGAGACTGAGTCCCAAATATTTGGTTCTATCAGAAGTTTAGAGCTTCATTTGCTATTTAAACTAGAGAGTGGGAGTTCCACTGATTTCTTCTTCCTCATATCCATCCATTTTGCTTTTTTTTTTTACCTTGTACAAAAAAAACCAAAAAACACTCCAGTACTACCAATTTAAAGAGGCAGGTGCCTTATAAAGCTTCTGAGCTACACATAAGCATAGTGCTCCTCCTCCCACCAAAACACCAAAGTTTTCTATGCTAAAATACTACCATCAGAGAGAAATTGTTTAAATTTCCATTGAAAACTACAAATACAAGGGGAACAAGGGAAGTGGGAACACATGTGTACATATACACAAGAGCTCGTTTTGCTGCGGCTAACGACAAAGCAGAAGGAGGGGTACAAGTGGACTGTTGTTTGAATGCAAAATTAAAAAAAAATTGCTCAAAAAGAAATTTGGCAACATAGCATAAAAATCCAAAACGGAAGAGAATTTTAAAATTTTTTTTGAGAAAAGGAAGAAAATGAATGGTCGGATGGTCGGCTGGCTAGCCAACTGGTTGTATATGGTCAAGCATAATAATGGCGAGAGCTTTAGCATTTGGCCTTAAAAATACCGGATGGATGGTTATGCATAGGAGTTCTATGATAAAATTTAGCAAAGCAAAGCATTGGCTTCATTTTTCTTGTTTTTTTATTAAGGAAGACAACACATGTGTGTTTAGAAGAGAAGGAGGACAAGAGTAAAACATGCGCACTTTGGCATTACATTTGCGATTACATTTTAAGATTCCAAATTCAAATTCAAATTTTTATAAACTCAAACCACACCATGACAACGGACTATAGTGCAGGCCAGTTAAAAATGAAATACACAGAGACAAGCGCAAGCCAGCAAGCCAAGGCAGTCAGTCAAATAGTCAAGCAGTTAGTTAGGCAAGCAGCCTCCACCTCCCACCCCCACAATTATATTGAAATTGTTGCTTTTTTTTGGGAAACCAAACGAACGTTAGAGGTAAGGATATGGCAAAACTACTCTTATGTAAGGCCAATCCATTCCCCCAACCACATAGCTTTTCTATATTGTACTCCCAGAAACAGATATTAATTTCTTTAAAATTATTTCGCAAGCGAATTTCAAGAAACGTTTTTTGAACTACTACGTACGCACATAAACAAGCCCTATAACTTACACAGTCAGTGGAAAAGGTTTTTAGTAAAGTAGAAAGGGGCAAGGGAAAGGGGCTAAAGATAGATAAGGTGGGAAGACTAATGAAATATCAAAGGAAAAACGTATACCACTACTCACATGGCCATTTGCCATATAAGGCCTGGTTAGAAGTTCGTTAAAAAGATATGTGGATAGCTGGATGAATGGAAATGTAATATGACAAGTAAATCAGAAGTGTTTAGCTGCTCTTTAGCTTTATAGGATCAAGATTAGTTAGTAATAAAGATTAACACTAACCTACCAAGGTAATTTTTGCTGAAAAGATTCTCACTGACGGTATCCTTTTAGAGATTTGGTGAAAAGTGGATCTCTACCGACCATGTAAAATCATTTTCGCCAAGCAGACACAAGAAAACAAGAAGATGTGAATTCGAGACAAGTATTCAAGGATTAAAGGGTTTCAAAACAGTACCACTAAACTACGGTCTGTAATATAAAATGTACTGTAATCGCTCCTCTTCGAACATGATCAACGTTTCTTTATTAATTGTGACCTTCCAGTTCTTCCCTTTGTTGTTCGCATAAGCTACCATCAATTTGTAATTTTTTTTTAGGGGGCAATCCATAGTGACTGTAATATTCAGAATTAAGCTGAGATGCGGACGGTCTTGTCAGGTAGTCAGCAAAAGGCGATCGTAAAATGTTTTGCCATCATTTCAAGTCATACAAGAGCATTCAAAGATAGTCCACAATGAGACAGTGTACTTCTAAAGGCACTTAATGGATGCTTTGATGCATATACATGCAATCTAGATGTTCCAGCTACAATATATGATCGAAATCCCCATAAAATTCACACATATACCCTGGAATCTACCCAAGCCTTCTGCTTTTCAAAGCCACGCATTTTTTCATTCTATTTTAAAGTTGTAACCATTATTTTAGTCATCACTGTTTCAGTTCTCACAGTCTTTACTAGCTAATAGTACTACTCTTACTATTTCACAAGCCACAACTGTTTAATTCACTTTAAAATCTATGCAATGAGCATAAGAAATTTTTAAGTAAATGAGTTACACACACTCTCTCTCGCATTGCCACACCGGCCGACCAACATTTTAAAGGAAATACCACCAGATACTAGAAAACGAGACGAGACACGTACGTTTTCACAATATGTGTATGTATGTACGTACGTTATGATTGTAAAACACATACATTCACCTTCCCCATACTCAGCACCCAACCAACATCCATACACTTATGTACTTACACCCCCACCAACACCTTAATCACACGCTCCTGCTACCCTGTAGTATTTACAATTTATGCATGTATAGTTGTAACGAAGAGCCATGTCGTAACACACATCATCGTCAATAGAAATTTACTCACTAACAATTCAATCAGAACAACAAAAAGGTGTGAGTTTTGTTTTGCGGACATTTGTTGTTTGTGTGTGTTTGTTGTTGTTGTTGTTATCCTCGTTGCTGTTGTAATTTGTTATTGTTGTTAAAGATTATTTCAAAAATATTATGGGGGTAGGGGCAACCAACCATTGGGCAGAGAGCATAATTCTTTATGCGTGAGTTTGGAGAGTAAGAATAAGAGTGAATTGTATGTGTATGTGTGTGTGTGCAGACGGAGTGTGTGTGTATGTGTGTGTTTGGCATTGTTAAATTTAAATGCGTGTATCATTAGTTGATATGTTGTTGCTTTTCCTTAGAGTAGGGAAATTAACCAATTTCTCTTACTCACACAACCACAACTACTAAGCACGGGAGTTTTTGTTAAAACAACAACGCATATACTTTGGCTAGCGACGTATTTGAAGGGAACAGTGGATTGGAATGATGAAAAAATAAGAAAGGATTATTAACCGTGAATTAATGGCTTAAGAAAACTCCACAATAAATAGTGTAACGGGGTCAAATAGAACGATCTCGTTGACTACTTCACACCATCTCTGCGTGAGATGACAACGTTTTCAAAACACTCGTATAGAATCCAATGTGACATAAGTTATGTGTCATGTAAGGCCAAAATCATATGTCTTGGGTGACCAGATCATTCAGTTTAGACCACAAGGAATTGGTAATCATCGACCTATACTGCTCGCCGCTGACAATGATGGCTTAGCTCGTTGTTCTCGAAGAAATACGAACCAATGATGACCTCAGGCCAAAATTAACACCAAATAGTATCTTTTTGGGATTGTATTGAACACTTTTTTATCCTATATGGTTAGGTATCGTCTCGAAATTCACAATTTCCATTCATCCATACGCCCAGCAATGGTCTTTATAGCTGAAGCTATAAAGCTATTCATCGATGAACATTAGAATCAGTTGTCAAGAGCTTATTCAGCGATCTATTGTCGTCCATGATGGTTTGGCAAAACAGAGTAAGTAAAAGACAACCAATTTGACAAATGAAACTTACACAAAATAGCAGTTATCAACTATCAATGTTCAGAAGTCCTCGTTGGAAGGCCAGACACAATCCGCGAGGCCAATGAGATAGTGTGTTGCTAATCTTAGGTTTCAGTGGGAAGCGTACTTAATGTTAATGTAATCTATACAGTAGGTGTCAGACCTACATCTTTTCTTACAGATATACATGGCATGGTGGAAAATCCTTGGAAATACAACCTACATCTACTTGATAAGTCCAATACACACTAGCCTAGCTGACGGAGTCATTACTGGACTTTGCACGTCGCAAAGTAGCCACATAGCATATCGCATGGTTAGAATGCAGCCTGTTCTTGCTTTAGATCAATTATTTTTATTGTTATTTTTTATTATTTATTATCAATCGCGCGTCATAGTTGATAATTATTAAGTTTTTTTTTCTGTGGACCAATTTTTATTTTTCCTTAACCACTGTATTGTTATGATTTGCTCGCAATCATATATTCACTGCGAATAGACAAAATAGTACCGAATGTATGGCCGTTATTTGCATATGAAAATTTGTTGTATGTATGTGGGTGTTTGTGTGTTAGCAAGAGAGTTTTGCTTTTTCATTTGTTTTCTTAATTTCAAATTAAATTTAATTTTTATCATCATAATCATCATCGTCATCATCTGCGTTATTATTGTTGTGTGTTCGTTAGTTCGTTGGTTGGTTGACTATACTCACCTCGTCATATCGTATTGATTGTTATTGTGGTTGTGTTGTTATAAAGCGAGAACTAGAGAGTGGGACTTATGGAGCATCTTACATTGATTGCTATGTGTGGTGACTACTCTACTCCATTCGTTTGTTATTATTGGTGTGTAACCAGGATGCTCGGCTCTATGGGTATTTTATAAAATTCATATTACAATTAAATTTACAACAACAACAACAAAACTACAGCAACAATAAACATTTTTGATGTTTCAGCAATAAATGTATAGAAGAAGAGTAACAAACATAATACGATATACGTATGTGTTGTGTCTGGAAGTGTTTATATGTTATATGGCCTTCAGTGAGTAAAGCTTAAATGAGCACAAGTGTTTTATGAGATGTTTTATGAGAGCATGTGTTGTGTTAGTAGTTAGTTACTCTCTGCCATGTGTGTGAATATAAATTTTTAATTTAAAGCTTTTGATTGTAATAGTAGTGGTAGTGGTAGTAGTACATTGAATAGAAGAGAAGACCAGAGGTCTTCTTTTATATTTACACATGTATGTGTATGTGTAAAGACCATCAACAAGGAGTTCTATTTGATTTGTGTGCTTAAGAGATTCATGCATGGTTTTGTTTTTTTTTTTTGTTGTTAAAAAGTAATACATATACATACATACATACATACATACACACACATATGCATACGTTACAGCGTTATTTAAATATTAATAAATAAACAAATGTGAGCATGCATAAGCCTGCCTGCCAGCCTGTGCCTTCTTTACTTTTCAAAGTAAGAGTTTGTAATTGTACGTCGTAATGCTTAACAACAATTCACTTGATTAATAGAAAATGAGGGAGAGGAAGAGAGCGAGGGCGAGTGAGAGCGAAAGGGAGAGTGAGAGTGAAAGTGAAAAGTACAGTTAAAACAAAAACAAGATACATGTTCTCAAATGGTTAATCATAGTGAGTCGAAGAAGAAAGGCCATCATTTTAAAATTCAAAGATTTTTTAATTAAACCGAGTGAATAGCAAACCGAATAATGGTCGGGGAAAATCGGGGAGGGGGGTTAAATAAATGTTACATTACAAGGAACAGGAAATGTCGTTATAGAGCACAGGATATTTAAGAGAATTTTAATATTTTTTTTCCATATTAAAAATATTTTTACGGCATTACAATTAAAAGTAAGTTTTTAATACCTTTTTTACTATCGTTTTTACTACTATTTGCAGTACTATTTTAAAAACTATTTTAAATAAAAGCGAAAGTGTGTGTATACCAAATAAATAAAATTGAGTACCTTTTTCTTTACTTTCTCTACTACTTTTTCTACTACTTTTTCTATTACTTTTTTAGTTTTTTCCCCAAACTCTATACAAATTGTTATTAATAGCTAGAAAACTCTTTTTCTTAGAAAAATATTTTGAAAATAGTATATTTTTATAGTACTTTTTCTACTACTTTTTTACTACTTCTTTTGTAATATTTTTGTAAAAAATCCTTTGAGACGTATTTAAAATCCAACACAAATAATATAACATAAAATATAATAGAAGAGAAAAATTGAAAGTTGTTAGTTTCAATACATTTTTATAATATTTTCTACTACTATTTAACAAAATATTTTAAAAATTTTAAATGAAGTACAAATGAAAAATTTAGTAAAAGGATTAAGGAATAATTGAAAAATTTGTTTTTATTTTATCACTTTTTTGACTAAATTTGTTACTACTTTTTCTACTAAGATCTATACAACCTTAAAAACCATGAGCATATAAGGTAATTGTCTTCTTCTACAACTTTTTAATAAAAAGAATGACGAGGAGTACACAACGTTAAAACGAGATCAGTAGTCTCGGTCATTTTTTGTAGTACTTTCTCTACTTCCTTTTAGATAGAGATGGCTGTCTACCCAAAACGAAGTTCTGTAGGCATACTTAGGCCACATGATGCTACAGTTTTCCATTTTCACCTATTCTCGGAAACTATTCGGTTCTGATAAAGCGACTGATGAAGTGCCAATGTCCATTCCTACGTGTAAATATGCCTTTTCCTTTTCCACAGCAAATATTTTGGCATGTACCCAATAGGTACAAAATAGTATTCTCATTTTCCTTGCCTCAACAGCTTCAGTAGATATCGTTTACCAAGTATCTTTTCGTTTTCCGATAATAATTCCATCAAAATATTTAAAATTTTTATAATTTTATAAATAATTAAAAAATTTGTAAGAAAATGTACCATCTTTTACCCCCTTTATGCTCTTTTTTTTTAACTCCTTTCATTTACCAACATTATTCCATTATTTTGAACACCTTTTTCCCATACAGTTTTGTTGTATTACATTTTTTGCCGTTAATCTTAACGCTTAATCTCTTTTTAATGCATTTTGATAAATAACCAGGGCGGTCTCCTATAAAAGAGTTTCTCCCTCTCCCTTTCTCTGTCACTTCTAACCATATTTGTTCTTTTTTTTTTAATTTAAAATAACAATTATTTTAAGACAAATAAACGTTAAAAAAATTGGGAAAAAATAACAAAAGAATTGAAAATGAAAGAAAGAAAAAAGAGAAAAAAGGACGACATTAAGATAACAAAAGATTTTTCCTTAAAAGAAAAACAGCAGATGTAAAACGCAGCAAGAATAAAACGTTAAATACCACAACAGCTTTGTAAGAGCATTAGGAAATAACACAAAGAGGAAATTCCTAGACACGAATACACACGCAAATACACACATGCACATAACCATGAGAGTTAAATTTTGTCCTGAAGAAGGAATGCTTACAGCAAAAACTATAATCATCATCATCGTGCAGCACATATAAAAAGCATATGTTAGTCACATACAGTATAACTGTTATTAATAAAACAACAACAATATTGATACACTAATAACAAGAGCATGCAATTTGATCAGCTGAGGAAAATTATGCACTTCAATATAACAACAACAAAAAAAGAAGAACTACGAAAAACGAATGTAATGAAACGAAACATTATCCACAATCAATAATGTAAACCAGTAAAGAGTACTTCGTTTGAGTTCTTTATTTAGAGAGAGAGAGAGAGAACAAGAATTTCTGCACATATAATGCCAGACAGAGCAAGCAACAATGTTTTGCGTAAATATTGTTGTTGTTGTTGTTGGCTTTTGTTTAATTAAAAATAAATGAAAAAGTGTTTGTAGAACAGTATGTATGTGTGCATGACAAAGAATTTATGTCCGTTTTCATAACACATGGCTGGATGCACATGAATGGCGATGCAATTATGCCAGCAACAGCAGTAGCAGCAACGGCTTAGTAAAGGCACAGCCGCTACGAAAGCGGCAGCAGACAATGGTTGAAAAAATAAAAATGCAAAAAAACAACCCCTGCTGTGTTGAAAACCAACAGAGAAAAACCATCGTATTGTCTATCAATACACTGAGAGAAATAAAGAGTGGGGAATTTTGTTTTTTTTCACTATTTTAACTTAAGCTGAATAGAATACAAAGAAAGTTGAATTAACACGTTTCATTTAATCTAATTTAAATACTTTGCTGTATATGCCTATGCTTCAATTTTGTAGGTTAAATTTTAGCTGAATAAAGTAAATACAAAGCTGAGTAGAACTTTTCAAATTTGTATAATTTATTTCGGCTGAATATGCTTATTTTTACACTTTGTTGGTTAAATTTTAGCTGAATAGAGAAAATGTGAAGCTGAATTGAGAATTTTGTTACTTTTTTATGATTTCTATTTACAAAATACAAAATATTACACTGAATAACATTTTTCATAATTTCTTTTATTTTCATTTATGTGAGTGTGCTTAATTTTGCATTTTTTATGTTAAATTTTAGCTGGATAGGGTAGATGTGAAGCTTTAAACATTAAATATTAGGCTGAATAACGCTGAATGTGGTTAGTTTTCAAATTTTTGTAATTTATTTGAGCTGAATGGCATTAATATGCAGCTGAATTAAGATTTTTGTAGTATTTCTCACCGCAACAGTGTAAAATGCTAGATAAATTATGCTAAAATAGCAAATTTTTAATCACAAATAGCTCAATCTGTTTTATAATGCAATCTTTACATTTCATTTTAGCTGAATATCATAAATATGAAGCTGAATAGGAAGTATTGTTCATATTTTCATATAATTTGTTAATAATTTCCTTAATTCCAAGTAAACTTTTCCTTAATCTCGCTTTAAATGAAGAAAATTTTAAAATTTTCCTGAAACAAATCACGTCACATTTTCGCTCTCAGTGTATTACAAAACTGTTAGAGAGACTGTTTATCATTTAATTTTATGACTCTGCTTGTCTCACTGTTTGTCTGTGTATTTATGATTAAGTGTGCGTTTTTTTCTTCTTTACGCTCTGCTCTTTTGTTTTATTGTGCTGTATGTCCTGCAGATGCATTTTTGCAGTAATTAGACACACACTATCATATTCGCTTGCATACATACGTATGCATACTTACATACGCATGCATGTCTATGGATGTTCATGTAGGAAAACACATTTTAAACAGTTTCAGGGTCATATTTACCATGTGTTTCTGTATATGTAGTTGTTGTTGTTGTTTAGCAATCGGGTTTTTTTTGCTCATCTTCGTTTGTCTATATTTGATTTGCCGTTTTCGTTTATTTTTGAAGAGAATGTGTGTGAAACTGTGTATTTGAATCTGCATTTCCTGTGTGGTACAGTGCTGTAACAAAATTTACTGTGTGTTGCATTTTTATGCAACATGTTATTGGTTTTTCTTTAATTTCAAGCGATTTTCTTTGAAAATTATTTTTCCTTTTCAAAATTGGCGCCCTTTTTGTTTAATTTTTTTCTATTATTTGTTGGCAGGATAGTTTATCTTCAATTCCTTGTTCCGTTTGCTTAGTAGTTCCGTTTTCTTTTGTCTTTCAGCGGCTTAGTTTATGTTTTCTTACTTTTCTTTATGGAAAACCCTTGCAAGTTGTTGTTGTTGTTATTTATATCCGTTAGATTTCCTTTCATAACTAAAAAAAAAAAAAAAAGTTACAATTTTAAAATAAAAAGAAAGAGGCGTCATATTTTATGCCTTTTTTAAATTAACTTTACGTGTGTATAAGTTTTCACCAATATTGGCAAAGTAGGGCGTCATCAAGGCTGTAATGTTTGATGGCAAACTGTTTCCATGTTACATGAAACACGAGCTTCTTTCTATTGCTTTCAATTGAACCCCTTCCAATTATTTCAGAGTGGCAACAAACAATTAATAAAACCTCCTTTTAATTGTTAAATTATTTTAAATTTATGCCTTTACCACCAGTAATCTTACGTAGAGTTTATTAATGCTAGGAATTATTGCCACCCATGGGTTGCAAGAATGGAAAAGAATCTACATGTTAAGCTCGAGGCAACCACAATTTTGAATAGTCTGAGTCTTCAGATCCTTTTCTTGTAATTTCCCAACTAAAGTTTCGATTGCCTTAAGCCCACTAGTTCTGAAAAAAGGTTCTGCCTCTCTTTAACTTCCCCTCCGTTGAGCATACTTTTCCAAACATTCGCCCCAGTCCCCACAAAGGTAAGTTTCTTGTCTCGTTTGCTTACTCTTTGTTGAAAGTTCCTACATTTCCTGGGGACCCAGGTTAAGTTTTAAGCTTTTGACCCACTGTAGTCTGTTTTGCTTTGTAAACCAAAATATTTATTAAATTTTTTTTATTTATAAAACGCCATAAAGAGCAAACAAAATGGTTAAAGGTTAACAAAAAACAAATTTATAACGGCCAATGAAAAAGAATCTCTATTGGAGACAAACGTTTTTTTGTTTAAAGTCATGTTGTGCCAAACTCATATGTGGCTGGCCATGTGTAACTGCGTTGCAAGGGTTTGACTGTCATATACGCTGTCTGGAGGGTGGGGATTTTATTTTGGTTTTTGGTGGATTTTTTTGGTTTTTAAATAAAAAATCAAAGACTTATCGCTGGCTAAACACACGCTTCCATCATATTGTGTTTACATTGGCAAAAATTTATTTAAAAACGAAAAAATGTGTAGACAAAAAGGCAAAGAAGCAAAGGAGAGGTGGTAGCAAAACCCAACAACGCTTTTTTTAGACAAAAAACAAACGCCAAAAAAATAATAAATGGTGCTTGACTCCAATCAGCGTCATGGTAATTATAGCGGGTTTTTCAGAAATACGCAGTTGTATAATAAATGGGGGTGAGAGGTAGGGTGTTAAGTTAAGAAAAGTGAAATGTAGCCAAAGAATGTGTACATTTGGAAGCAGTAGGCGTATTAGAGGTTAATCGCTATAAACTTCAGCCAACATCAAAGAAATTTAAGTAATTCATTGAAAAATTTCTATAAAGGGTTATTCATTTCGGGGTTTCAGAAGTGCAGTTATCATCTACGTTCAAATTACTTCGTCTGTTTTACTTTTTTACGCGTCCCATCATCCATATTCATTTGTAAGTGGCAAATCTATCTTTAACATCTGACAGCATTGTCCCACTAGCGGTATTGAAACCCCCTTACGGATAAACGTTTATATTAGAGGCACATGGGCATAGTCAAACAATAGGTTATGCTGTAAACGGACTTAAACGGTTTAAAACTTGCTTATCGAGGCCCGTCATTTGTCCAGTATTTCCATTTATTTGCCTTCCATTTCAATTATCATTGTTTTCTTTAAAAATTTTAACAAAAATGCTATATTTTTACGTTCTTTAAATACTAGACGCCTGTCGCTTTTATTGTGTTTTCATTGAAAGCATATTTGCATTTTTAAAATCGCCCACATTTTTTATGCTTTTGTTGTTAACACTGAATTTGGGATCAAAATAATACTCTCCCTTCCGCACTCATTTTTAAAAATTTCCTGAATTCGTTTGCCCCAACGAAGAAAAAATCCCAAAGAAATCATAAAAAAACAACAATATTAGCACATGTAAAACAATAAGACACACACACACACACATGCATGTATAACATAGCAGTAAATTAAAATAAAACACTCATGAGTACGAAAATATAAAGAGAAAAAAATCGAAAACAAATCATTACCACCATCAACGCTTTATGGAGAGACTACATTGTAGTATACGAAATAAACGCCAAACAAAAACATTTAAATAACAACAACAATAAAAAAAATTGACAATAAAACAATAAAATAAGCAAAGATTTGAAGCTACACATACACGTACATGCATAAATATAACAAAAAAATATGACAAAAACATCAGCGAGCCAGCCAGCCAGTTTTTGTGAATTGTTTTCATTTTTGTTTTTGTGTTTACCTTCTGCGAGTCTTTTACATTTGATTGTCCCTGTTATACTCACTCTGGTCAACACATGTGTGTCATCATGTAAGGAATTTGAAAAATAAAACAACAACGAAAAATAAAATAAACAAAGCAAGAAAACAAATACAACAAACTCCTCTTACTCATCATAAAGACAACAACAACAGCCAACATTGGCGTTCAATTTTAAACATTTTACAAAACGTACACACACATAAGCATACATTTTCATTTCACTAAAAAAATAACACATTTTCAGTAAAGTAAACATAAACATATGAGAGGTGTAGAGAGCGAAGAGAACGAAAGAAACCGTAATTTTATGCTCTTTATCATGAACTGATATTTTTGCAAGAATCTCACTGTTTAACGAAGCTCTGCTCTAAAGTTCTCTTTATAATTTAAGGGGTACTCATGCACCCACACATACATTCGTAGTTTTATACAAAAAGATATACAATTTCTGGACGGCAAACAGAAAAACGTGTTTTATGAAAATACAACAATTATGTGCTGTTTCTGTAAAACAAACGATTTCAGACGAACGTCTGTTTGTAAGGAAACACTCAACAAACAATAGTTTTAATAAGGAGTTCTGTTGTTACAAAAGTACCACTATTACTACTACTCTCTCTCTCTCTCTCTCCATACATCATAGTGTATGTTCGTGTTCGTTTGTCTGAAATCGTTTGTCTTATAAAAACAGCGCTTTAAATGTGCATTTTTCTGCAAGTAAACAAAAGACTATGCTGTGTGTAGGCGGAAAGAGGGAGAGACAGAGAGAAAGTAGTATTAAGAGTAGTTTTTTTATAACAAGAGAGCATCTTCTTATAAAAACTCTTCTCCACGATTTGGAGTTTTGCTTCGTGTTGTTTTGTTTACATTACTTTTAGCGTTCATGTTGTTGTTACAAGTGCAAAATCGTACATTGTATGATTGTTAACAGCTTATGTTACTGTATTTGCAAAGGCACGTAAACGATTGATTTAATTGCCAATGTTAAATAACATTTTGGATGTAATTTAACAGAAAATTCACTTAATTTAGGATTAAATGTAGTTCTCGCATAACAATACGTAGCTGTTAAGTGTATAAAAATTATTTTATAATTTAATCCTTCAAATAAATCCATTTCCAGTACATTTGTTTTAATAAACAACTTAAATTTCTTTAAATTATTATAAATTTTGAGAAATTTTGTTAAATTTGCAAATTTCTCTATTGATTTATGATCTCTTTACGACTCTTAAACATCTAATGACCCACATTTTTGTGTTTGAATGTCAGCATGCGGGCGTTTAAGAAAATTTTTCAATTTCTAAGAACGATTAACAAGAAAATTTTTCTCAAGACAGCGGTCAGTGGTCTATTCCTAAACAGGTATGTCATGTGCACACACACACACATACACAGTATCAACAGTGGGGTCATAAAAGGATTTATTGTCATAAAATGTTGATCTTTTTCTGTTGAAGAAAAAATATACCATCGCGGCTTTAGCGCAGGAAAATGTAATTTTCGTTTGAATATTTCAAAATAAATTGTTTTCAAATGAACAGAAAGATTGTAAAAATTATCAGAACAGTTAGAAAACTGAAATTCTTAGGAAACTTTTATTAGGAAAAATATTGTTTTTCTGCTAATTGTTGTAAAAATGTTTGCAATTTATAGCGGAAATTAGTTCGACACTGTTGTTAATGGCAATAAAATATTAAAATTCCAAAAAAAATTGTTTACAATAAATTTTTTTAAAATTAAAAAAATAATAGTAAAAAGGTACTAAAAATGTTAACAATTTTTTATCATATTTATCTAATGTAACCATTTTTTGTATGTATTTAATGAAATATTAACTAAAATTTTTATTTAAATCATTAGAAAAAAAATAGTAGTGGAAAAGTACTAAAATTTCTTTACCTTTTCTTCTCTTTGCAGGTAAGAACTATAATGAAAATAATGGTCTGTATACATGTTGATAAATTATATACAAATTATTTATTTAAGAAAAATAGTAGTAAAAAAGTACTAAAATTTTTTCTAAATTTATTCCTTCTTTTAACGCTAATACTATGAAAAATAGCCAAAAAGCGAAACAAAAACTTACAAAACGTATTAAAAAAAATTGGTAGTAGAACAGTACTAAAAATGTACATAATTTGTGTCCACTTTTAAGCTCTAAAACTATATAAAAAGCAACAATTTAATAAAAAATCAGCATCTTTAACATTGTTTTATACTTTAAAAGTCATAAAAATATTAAAATAACCACATTTTATAAATCAGAAAAAAGTCCCAAAAAAAAGTACTTTTTAAAATTATTATTATAAAGTTAATCATAACATGAAATATACTAAAGAAATTTTATATATATAGCAATAATAGTACCAATAGTACTACTTTTTTCTTCTACTTGAATACAAAAAAAGTACTTTTTCTATTCCTTCCTCTCTTTACAGTTATTTTACATTTTAAAAGTCGTACAAATATTCTAATAACTATATTTTGTAAAAAAAGTACCAAGAAAGTACTTTTTTCGAAAAGTAAAAATTCTCTTTTTTTTTCTATAATTTTAATAGTTATATTATGGGGAGAATACATATTTTGACCCTCTACCTTTGATTTGTTCCAAATTCTTTAAAATCATTGAAAATCTGTTTATTTGTATAACAAGCAAAAGTACACAAAAAGTACTTCTTCCAAAAATAAAAATCTTAGATTTTCCATAACTAAAAAACAAAATTTTTTATCCTCTAAAAAGTACTTTTTGTATGTTTTATTATATTTTTGTACAACAAATAAAAGTACAACAAAAAACAATAAAGTACCAAGAAAGCAATATTTGTTTTGAAAATTCAAATTTTATTAAAAATAGTACCAACAAAGTAAATTTTCCTTTGTTCTAACAAAGAGAGGGAATTTTTCATTTTCAAGGTTCTTCTATTAATTCCATACGCCATTTTGTGCTCTGTTCTTTGTATACATATTTCCTTGAGATCTGTTCACAATTTCTCTTTGTCTTCATTTGTATAAATAAGCATCTCACTCTCTTACTCATTTTGGTTTTCGAATTTTTAAAATATCATTTGAATGCATGAGTATTTTATGTACAAGAGTATGGCAATTTCAATTGAAAGCAGAACACAAAACAAAAACAACAACACATCTTAATTAAAAACTCAAATAAATTAAAGGAATTTTTAACTCTCTTTTACAAATTTTTAACTCATTATTACCCATACACACACAAAATCATTGTTGGTTTTGTTTACAGTGTGCGTAATAGTCTTGTTGTATTTTAAAAGGATTTGTTTTCGACATTCTGAGTCATATTTAGTACCAATTCCACCCCATACCATACCAATAGCAATGTAAGTAATGCGCGCATTACTTAACTTTTGAGTTGGTGTAGTTGTTGCTTTCACTTTGTTTCGTATGAAACATTTGTTTTTGTTCTCCCTAACGGGAGAGTAAAAATTTAAGTTTTGAGTGAAACAACAGATGGTTTATTCAGTTACTAATATAAGTCATGTGTGTGTGTGTGTGTGAAAGAGTCCTTATTTTTATGATTGCTTTGTGTTTCATCTGTTTTACTATTTGAGTTGCTTGCAAAACCATACTCTGTGAGCGACAGAGAGAACGAAAGTGTTCGTATATTTTGTGTTTTTTTCGGTTTTGAAAAAGCAAAACCAATTTAAAGAGAGCCTTCCTGACATTGTATTTGTTTTGTTAAGAGCGTTTTGGTTTTACTGTAAAACAATCAACTTAACATAGTCGCTTGCTGTTAAATAAACCGTTGAAAGAGTGCACTTTATGTTGAATTCCATGAGAATTTTATTTTTTAAATATTGAACAGGTTGTCTTTATTTATTTTAAAATTTGAATTAACGTTACTTAACAGAACATTGCGTACTAACAGCGCTTGGAAAGGATTTGAACAGAGGTTTTATTAACAGAAAACCTTGAATTTAAAAAATATTTTTCGTTTATTTATTAAGTAGGCAAATAATTTTTTTTTGCTTTTAAAGAATTTTTTTTGTTTTTAATTCTTTTTAAATAAATAAATATAGAAGGTTAACCATTTAACAGTTTCCATGAAATTTTTATCCCATTGTAATGCTTGAATCATTTTTGTTATTCCGTACGAAAAAAAACGTCATTGAAATGACCTTCTCTGGGTGAAATATGCATCACCAAATGCTTTTGAAACCAAATGCCACTTTTTCCAACATTTCAGGTGGCATTTCGGCTATTACTTGACAGATTTTGGTTATGAAATGGTCCAATGTTAGGGGATTATATGCGTAGAAACTATATTTAGATTAGTACCCTACAAATAAACATAATGCCATCAAATCCCATAATCTAGGGGGTCTTTTGACGTGGAAAAAAGGAGACATTTTTTCTACTTGGCAGCAATCCATTCAATGTGGTTCAGTCCAGTTCATAATTTTCTATTTCAGTGACTAAAAAGACGGTTATAATTGCATTACGATGGAATACAGAAGTCGACTCTTTACAAGTAGCATTCGATCACTTCTTCGCATATTTAAAGTTTTGTTTAGGCAATAAATTGATAAATTTTGGTTTTTATATGCTCCGACGTTAGGAGCATGAACAAAATGTGAAATTTGTATTCCACTGCTGAGCAGTTATGGCACATCTGTAATGAATTCAAACACTTCAAAATTCTTTAAAATCTTCTCAATTCCTTGCTTATGAAGTCAATTATGACTAGCATAATCAGCCTATAATGCTTGAAAAATGCCACATTTTAATCACCCCGTAATGTAGTAATGCGTTAATAATATTTCCATGTTCTTCGGCTATTATCGATCCATATTCGGTAAAGCTTTAACCCCTTCTTTAAACTAATTTCCTGTTTTTGTAAAACAAACGATTTCAGACGAACGTTTATTTGTACGACAAACGAAAACAAAATTGTGTGTTTTTGTTTACGTGGACGTTCGTCTAAAACTGTTTGTTTTATAAATATAGAAGCTAACTCGTTGCTATTACACTCATGCACTTAGGTATGCGTGCATTATTAATTCCCACAATGTCACAGTGAACATCCATGAGTTTATTTCACTCACATACACAAGGAGTATATGGTGAAAAGAGCATCGATAATTAATTAAAGTTTTCTTTACCTGTTGTTGTTATTGTTGTATCGTGTTACATATGGGTTATACGCGCAAGTGTTATACGCGGTTTTTTTATGAGGAGAGAAAGAGATGAGATTGTGTTTTCCCGCAATAATAATGATTTCAGACGAACCTCATGAAAACACCAACAAAATTGAATGTTTTTGTTTGTGTTTTGCATATAAACAGACGAACGATTGATACCATTCGTCTTACAGAAACAACACATAAATCGTATAATAAAACGAGTAATAACGATGTGCGAAAGAGAAAAAAGCACATGCATAAACTTTAATTATCCTATTAATGCATTCTGGTATCTCTTCCTTTGACTTTCCCTTATAAAAGGGGGAGACTGGGCAACATTTTTTATTCAGTAATCCTCGTTCATAGCAAGTGTTAACAGTGACTTCAGCTTCTAAGAGAAAATTTGAATCAAAAACAAAATTCTGTGTGCTTTTTATTCATTAATCATCGTTCATAGCAAGTGTTAACAGTGACTTTAGCTTCTAAGAGAAAATTTGAATCAAAAACAAAATTCTGTGTGCTTACAGATAACAGAGGAATTCTTGTAAATTCTCTTAGAAAATTAACAGTTTGATTAACATTTTTAAGATAAACGTTTATAGTGAACAGTTTTTGTGTTAAAAAAAAACATTTTCAACTACCGATAGCAGAGGAATTTATAAATTTTCCTGTGGAATTTTAACATCTTGATTAACATTTTAAAAGTGAACAGATCGGAGTATAAATTGTAGTGTGGCGAATAACAGTGGCTGTAACTTTAAGTGTTATTTACGAAATTCTCACCGTAGATTAATAGTTTGCTTTGAAAAAATATAAAATAATCGTTACAAACGTTACAAAAGTGTTATAAATCGGGTGTTACAGTGTACTGAATTCGCAAAGAATATAAAGAACTAAACGGAGCGGCTATAGTGAATAAATACTGCAGCGAAATTTCTGAAATTAATTTTTTTGTAACATTCTAAATAATTTTAATCAAAAAATCGTCCTTAATATAAAAAGTAAGTACAATATCGTATATATTTACTGTGTATTTTATATAAAAACCATTTTTCTACAAGAAAATTTACAAAATCTGCAATTTTACTCCATTTTTAAAAGATTTTCACAGTGTATTTAGAATTTCTGCAATTTTACTTAGATTTTAAAAGTTTTTTGTAGGTTATTTTACAAAAAATTGCATTTGCAGAAAAGAAAAAATTACAAATTCTTTAATTTTACACAGTTTTTAAAAGTTTTTCATAGCGTAGTTTATATTACTTCTTTAATATAAAACTGTTGTCAAATGTTTCATAGTGTAGTTTACAAAGGAACCTATTGTTTACAATATAAAATTCATTAATTTTACTTTGTTTTTAAAACATTTCTCATGTATGTTATAAAAAAAACTGTTTTAAACTGTTTTTAATTTTTTCACAGTGTAGTTTACACAAGAAAAGAATATTTAAAAATTCCATAATTTTTCTGTGTGTATTCCATACAACACAAAATTTTCTAAGAGAGAATATTGAGAAATTCCCAAAAGAGTTTAAATTTTAAGAGATCTTTCTTACGGTTTGCTAAGTACAGAAAAAATATTTTTTCAAGAGTATGCAGTGTCACTTAACCAGAGTGATATTTCTTTAAACGAGAGAGAGAGAAAGAGAGTAAGAAAGAGAAAAACAAAGTGTTTGCTTTAAAGAGCATGCAAAACATTCATTTTGTATTTTCCCTTCACACACATGGATAGTGTATTGTATTGGCGCGCAACTCGTTTAACGTTTCGCACACATACAAACCAACTTCGTGCGTTTGCTATCTATTAACAAAACATCATCATCATTATGAGCATTCTTCGTTCTTTCGTTTCGCACAGAGCACGCTAGCACATCGTTTGCTATTAACCAAACATCATCATCATAATTGTGAGCATAAGTTCGTTCGTTTTTTTTGTGTTGTTGGTGTAGTGCGCGTTCGTGTTTGTTGATTTAAACGTGTACGTTCGTTTGTTTGCTTGTATAACACAATACAACAAACCCCCCCCCCATTGCAAAAGTAAGTAAAACCGAAAGGCAGTGAGAAACAGAGAGACAGTATTGAGTAGTTTTGTAGTAAGCGAGTGTAATTTTTTTTTGAGTATTTTGTGAACAATTTTGCCTGTGCTTGGTGGTTATCTTGAACAGGACACAGTGGTTAGAAACAAACATTGCGTGTTATCGAGCGGTCGGCATTTAAGTAAAGCTTTGAACGCTTTCTTTTCTTTTTTAAAAACTTTTTAGTTTTTTTCTTTAAAAAATTAAAAATCACACACTTTCGGCATAACATTTTTGGCATTAACAGATAAAAACAAAAGAATAAAAAAAAATTCTCGGACTTGAACAAAAAAAATTTAATTTTTTTGTTTTCATTGAAAAAAAAACCAATTTTTAGTTTAAAATTTTATGTTTTAAAAGAAAATAGTGCAAAAAATTAAATCAAAATTCAAAATTTGTTCTGGTCTTTTTAGTTTCTTTCATTTATTTTGTTTTATTTAAATTTTTTTTATTTTGTTAAAAAAAAAAATGATTAAAAACGCGCGCGTTTTAAATTTGAAACGCTGAACAAAGAGTCTCGGAAACGTTGAAATATAAATTAATAAACAAACAAACTTAAAATTAAAACAACAAGAAACAGCGAGCAAAAAAAAAACTTCTAAATAAATGGTAATTAATTTCAATTAAAAATTTGTTTTCTTTAATAATAACAACAACAACAAGAATAACACAAAATAATTTAAAAAAAAAAAGAAGAAAATAAAAACCAAAAAGAAAAGAAAAAAGAAGATAAAAACAGAAAACAGTAAACGAAAGATCAAGAGATCGAATAAATTCTAAAGTGTTTGAAAAAAAGAAAGAAAAAAAAAGAAAATTAAACAGAAAGAGAAGACGAAAAAAAGATACAAAGAGAATAAAACAAACCGTAAAAATTTTAATTATAAAACACTGAGAGAATTTTATTATTGAAAACAATAGCAGCATAAAACTGAAGGGATTTTTTTTTTGTTTTAAAGTGTAAAGAAATTTTCTAATATTGACAGTTTTAGCTCCCAAGGGAATTATCTGCATTAAACAAAATTAAAGTATGAAGAGAGTTTACTGTTGTATAAACAACAACTTAAACCGGAGAACATTAAACATATATGATCAGGGAAATTTTTTTATTTTGCCATGATCAAGAACAAAATAGGCGAATTTAAAACAAATTTTCAACGAAAATTATTCGTGTGATCAAATAAACTCTCAAAAAAAAACATTCTCTGTGAACCGAAAAACAATACAACTGTTTACTGTGATATAAACAACAGAAAAAAACCGGTAAACGTTAAAAATAAATTCTCAGGGAAATTTTATGCGAGAATATATACAAAATAAGAGAATTTGCGGTAGTAATTTCTCCATAATGTGTAAACAACAATAAAATTCGGTCAACGGGAATATTTCGTGTGTTTGAAACAAACTCTCAAAGGAAATTTTGCTCTGTAAACGATAGTTTACGGCAATAATTTCTATAAGTGACCAAACAATCTACACGAGTATTTAAAATTGATCGACGTAAAGGAAATTTTCTCTGTACATAGAAATAAAATACAAGAGATTTCTGCAGGGACACGGTGATAAAATTTCTTTGTGTTTTGAAAACAAACACTCAAGGAAATTTTAGAAATAAAATACTCGCATTTAGAAATAAACTACGACAGTTTGCGATTGTAATTATTCCATAAAACATTTAAAGTGAGTGTAAACAATATCAATAAAATCTCAAAAGAATTCTTAATTTGTTTTGAAAAACGAACTCGTAAAGGAAATTTTACTTTTTAGACAAAAGGTTTACTGTAGTAATTTCCAGTAGAAATAAAATTAGGCTTACAAAATACGCTGTAAGACCAACGAAGCAAGTAGAATAACATACGGAAACGGTATTAAAATTGAAAGCAACAACAAATACTGAAAGAAATTTTATATGTGAAATGAAAATACACTGTGAAGAAAACAATTAACAGACAAAATTCGTGAGCATATTGTATTTTTTTTTATTATAAATAAATTTGTGTTTTCTCTCTCTCTCTCTCTCTCTTTTAATTTTTCTTTTAAAATAAACAATGCACTGTGAAAAACGAAACTAAACAATTGAGAAAAAAAAAACGAAATAAAATTTTAATTTTTAAAAATTAAAAAAAATTTAAAAACATTTTTTTCTGTAAAATAACAAATAAAATAAAAATAGTGTTTCTCTCCCATTTTTTTTTCCTCTCAAAATAAACAATACACTGTGAAAAACGAAACCAAACAATTGAAAAATTAAAAAAATTAAAAAATAAATTTAAAAAAAAATTATTTTTCCTTTTAAAATATCGAATTTGTGTTACTTGTTTGTTTGTGTGTATTAAAAATGAATTCCTTTTAGAAAAATGTGTTTAAAAAAAAAAGAAATAAAAATTTAAAAAAAATTCTTCGTTTTATCCCAACCAATTAGATTGTAAATCGCGGGCCCGCGCTACTTGGGCAACCATAAAAGACCCAAAATATACTCACCATACATATGTAGGTTGTGAACCGCATGTCCAACCATACATCGGATATGCCGCCGTTACCGACGGCAGAAACTCTGGCCGGTGTCACGACACAACAGAGCACTTCACAGCCTCCTACCGCGGCGGGTAGCAGTACAAGTGGTAGTGGTAGTGGTGGTGGAACGGGAGCTGTTACTGTGGACTCGACACAATCATCATCAGATAATGACACTACCACGGCTCACCAGCATGTTAATAATAACTCTGCAACGACAACAACCGGAACAACAAATACCACTAATACAACCATATCTGCGGCTGCAGATTCTTCAGATAATCAGCCAGCAACACCGCAGCCGCCTACACAGCTTTTAAATAATAGTAATACGGACACTCATCAGCAGCAGCAACAACAACAACAACAGAATGTAAATTCAAATTCCTTAACCGTTAATCATCATCCATATGCCAATCATCACATCTACGCCAATCACAATTCAAATGTCAATACTTCCTCCTCGGCCAATTCCTATAATGCCCAGGTGGTATACTCCAATTCCAATATGGATATGCAGCAGCAACAGCAACAACAACAGCACCAGCTGCAACAGCAACAGCAAATGCCACACGGCAACTATACAACGTATCTCAACAGTTATGAGCAGTTTTATCAACATCAACAACAGAATCAACATCATCCTTCGCAGTCTGCAGCTCAAATGGATTACATCAACTCCAATAGCACGAATCCAGGGCTGTACGCCAATGCATCCGACTATAACAAGCAACAACAACAGCAACAACAAACGCCAATTGTACGTTATCATCCGTATTTGCATAATCCCACCTCACAAACACCCGCCGCAGCTTCATTAGACCTGAATTCTCAATCAGCGCCGCCGGCAGTTTCATCGACTGCCGCCTCTTCAACGGTTATGTCACCACGTGTAGTGAGTTCTACTAGTCCCTCATCTTCCAGCAATCAAATACCTTTAGCCGGCGTTAGTGGCGGTGTTGGTGGCATTGGCGGCTGTAGTAATAGTTCCATGGGTTCTCCCAGTAACACTAATAGTAACTCGTTGCAATGCAAAAAATGTGGCATAATGTGCACCAATGATGCTGATTTGCAAGAGCATATCACCAATGTTCACGGGGCTTCACCCTATGGCAGTAGCGGTTACGCTAGCTCGCCTTACATCAAAGATGAATTGCAACAACAAACACCTCCAGCTCAAAGCCAGCAGCAGCAACAACAACAACATCAGCAACAACAATCTTCAGCTTCGAATTCAGCTGCAAATCCAACTGATTTATTGGATTTGGATGCCCAAAAAATGTTGTATCCTACTCCCCCGGTGGCCAACAACAACACAAATAATTTGATGCATCAACCCATGTCATCCATGGCTGCTGATCCTCTACATAACCTCCACACTATGCAACAAAGAGCAGGCCTAACCAATTGGGATCAACAGCAGCAGCAGCAGCAACAAGAAGGTTTGCCGCCCTATTTGCAACACCCACACTCCGTGCAGACCACCAACTATTCCACGCCCAAACATGGCAATTACCACGTTGTCAGTTCCAATAGTTCCAACATTATGAAAACCGAATATCCTTTAATAAAAGCGGAATATCCCTTGGCTGATGGCCAACAAACTAATTATATGACCGCCAGCGATAAAACATTTGATCCTACCGCATCTGGTGGTGGTCAACAGCAGCAACAGCAAATGATGCCTCCTGCTGTGCCTTCCAGCCCAGCTGAATTCCCTTCAACCACTACTGGTGGTCCCCAAGAGAATGGGGGTGGCCAAACTGGTGCTAGCCAGCAGCAACAATATCGTGCCGGTAATTTTGAACCGCCCTCTTCCAGTTCGACTGCTGTGCCTACCACCGGCTCTGTAGCTGGTAAGGCCGCCAATTGGAAGTCTAACGAGGCTAGACGACCGAAAACGTATAATTGTACGGCGTGCAACAAGTGGTTTACTAGTTCGGGGCATTTGAAACGTCACTACAATACCACGTTGCATAAGAATGCCGTTAAATCAAGTGGCCAACCTGATCCCGCCACTTTGCCTATATCTGTGCATCATCATCCTGCTAGAGATCCTAGTGCTAAACCTAGTAGAAGAGCAGCCGCAGCAGCAGCAGCAGCTGCAGCAGCTAATAGTTCCCAGGGAAATGTTAATCACCAGCAGCAGCATCAGCATCAACAGCAGCAACAACCTCCGAACCCAGTGCAACCGCCAGAACCGCCCAATAGTCCACGTGAATATGCTGGCGGGCCCCAAATGGCAGCGGGTGGCTTGGCGCCTTTAACTCATTATACTGCCACACCCTCACCCAATAGCATGTACCAGCACCAGCAGCATCAATACCATCAACATCAATACCAAATGCAACAACAATTGCAATCGCCAACAGCAAACGTCTCATCCTTACAACATACTTCTGCCATGACTGGTGGCCATCACCATCATTATAACCAGCCACAGCACCAGCAACAACAACAAACCGTTATGAACGGTCACCCAAACGGGTTAGCAGGCCTCTCCGTCCCAACAACATCTCTGGCTCAACAACAAATGCCAACAATGCCGTCCTCCCAAATGAGGGGCCTGCTGAACAACACAGTGCCAACAGCACTAGTAGCGCATACCATAAAGAACAACAACAAAGAACTCATGGAGGCGGCAACCTCGGCGGAACGTCCGTCGGGGGTACAACGACAGCTCATAACCTTAACTCCCGCCCAGGTTCATCAGCAGAATCTGGAGGAGGACGAGGAAATAGTACAAGAGTTGGTCTATCTCACGACACACACCCAAGTGAAACAGGAGGTGCTCTCACCGCGCACAATTTACACGCCAAAGCACGAGGAGCAGCAGCAGCAGCAGCTGGTGGAGGCGCAACGCCTACCCATTCAACCGGAGCGGGCAGCATCGGTGGTGGTTCTCAGGGAAGTGGATCGCAATGTGGAACACCACCGCACCACAGTGTACAATCATCATCAGCAGCAGCAGCAGCCGGAGCCCTATCAGCTTCTAGTGGAACAACAGCAACGGGACCTGGAGCGTCTCTATCACACCAGCACGCCCAACAGCACACACAGCAGCACACAAGCCCGCTCGCCCATTACTACATGCCACCAAACTTATCAGCTGGAACAGCTACAACAACCGGCGCACCTCCAAATGGTAGTCCCGGACACTTATATGCTCACACAAACCCCGCCGCCGCAGCAGCCGCAGCTGCACAATATAATGGAACAACAGCGCTTCATCAGCATGCGTTTACCTACCAGCATCACGCAACAGCAGCCCAACAGTATGCTGCAGCTGCAGCTGCAGGATACTACCATCCGCACCACCCGCACCACGCTCACCAATACGGTCAGTACGCTACCACCCAGCCACCCAGTCATGCAGCTGCCGCAGCAGCAGCCGCATACGGAGCTGCAGCCGCTACACAATATTCCGTTGCAGCAGCAGCAGCAGCTGCAGGACACCAGCAATACCAATATCCCACACATGCTGCCGCAGTCGCTCACCACCACCACCAACAACAGCATTCCCTGCTTTCACCATCTACAACATCCGGTCTCGGCACTACCACCGCTGGACCACACGCTGATATATCCTCCTCGCACTACTATTGGTAATACCGAGTTGATCACACTGGATGCCTACGGCAATTTGGTATCAGCTACGCCCGGTCAAACTGGTCAACAAATTGTACAAACTACTGACGGACAATTCCTGCAATTGATAACCACGAATGCACCGAATGCTTCTGAAAGCGCCACAACGCTGTTCTCTAGCCAAAACTATAACCCCGCTTATGTGGTAACGCAAGGATCTCCTCACAGTACAACAGACACGATATCACCCTTGCCTTCTCATTATCAGTTCCAAGATAACTCTACCAGCAGCACTTTGACGGCACTGTCCTGCGGCACATCGTACTCACCTAATCTCCCTACCACTGGCTATGACTCACCCAATAAAGGACACGCGACACCACCACCCACCCAAATAAAACAACAGACCAACACGAGCATGGACTCCGTACCATCTACCTCAGGCAATAAACGTAAACGTAACTCTAGTTCTTCCAGTTCAGTGAGTGCCAGCAACACAATATTACCCAGTGGACGCATTAAATGCCTGCCCTGCGATAAGGAGTTCACCAAAGTTTGTTATTTGACGCAGCACAACAAAAGTTTCCATTCCGGTGAGTATCCCTTTCGTTGCCAGAAATGTGGCAAACGCTATCAAGCCGAAGAGGCCTATACAATCCATTTAGCCAAACACAAAACCACCGACAAAGCTCACAAATGTGATTTGTGTCCCAAGCAATTCCATCACAAAACTGATTTACGGCGTCACATTGAAGCCATACATACGGGCAATAAACAGCACTCGTGCGAAATTTGCGCAAAAAGTTTCTGTCGCAAAGACCATTTGCGCAAACACTTAGAAACCCACAATAGGCCACGTGTTGTAGCCAAAAAGTTGTCAAACAAAGGCAAGAACAAAGCCGCCAACACCACGGTCGTTTTAAATGCGTCTGCGGTCTTTGCGGAGATTGGTAAAAGACTCACAAATGGTGAGCACCACCTGCAGCAGTTGCAACAAATAAAACAGGAAGATATTCCTCCTGGTAATAGTGCGTTGCAACTACAGGCTCAACCTCAGTCCCAATCACAGCCGCAAATTCATAGCCCCGAAAATAATGGTCAACAGGGTCAGGATCATAATGTTAATAAAACCAGTCCCATGAGTTCGACTACTCATAGCACCACACCCTCACCTACCATGCAAATACACCTCGATGATGTTGCCGCCGATGATGAGGATCTACTCGATGAAGATGAACTCGAGTGTTATGGCTCGCATGATATGGGTGAGGGGCAAGGTGGTGAATATGCTTATGAACAACACGCACAACAGCAGGAACAACAATCACAGGGGCCACAACAGCACCAGATGCAAATGCAAATCATTGCCCAACCCTATACTGGTGATATGGGAGGGAGTAATAACAATAGTGGTAGTGTTAGTAGTAGTAGTATGGGAATTTATAATATCGTTGAGTCGGAGATGGCCATTTATTAGAGAAGGTCAATTAGTTTAGGGAGAAGAAGGAGGGCAGCAGGAAAAGTAAAAAGGAGTGAATTTAGTAGGAGTTTCAGTGTTGTTAAGCCGACATTTTTTTTTTCCATTTCACCACACACTCTCATCGTTTGTTTTGAAAAAAATTTGGGGAAAATATAAAATTTTGTTTGAAAATATAATTAACGCTTTGCATAGAAACACAAATTTTCTTTATAAAAGAAAATAAAATTTAAAGTTTAAAAAAAATAATTCTTGAAATTAAAAAAAAAAAATTAAAAAATTAATTTTAAGAAAATTTTGAAAAAATTTAATTTCGAAAACTTTAAATTTCAAAAAGAAAAATTAGAAAAAAAAACAGTTTTTGCTTTAGTTTAAGACAATGGAAAAAAATTTAAAATTTTCAGAAAAAACGTTTTCAGCTTAGAAATTAATTTAAGGCTACGAAAAGTTTTTTTTCTGCCTAAAAATTTATTTCTCGCTCTAAAAAATTATTTTTCAAGGCTTAGAAAATAAATTTTTGACTGAAAATTAATTTAAGGCTTGAAAATAATTTATTTTGAGTCTAAAAATTGATTTAAGGCTTTAAAAAATGTATTTTCAGAATAAAAAATTACTTTAAGGCTTTAAAAAAAAGTTTTTTACGTAATGAAAATTAATTCAATGTTTTCAAAAATTACTTGTAGCCTAAAAATTAATTTAAGGCTTTAAATAAATTATATTCGGACTAAAAATTTATTTTAGGCTTTAAAAAATTTATTTCCTGCCTTAGAATTAATTTAAGGCTTTAAATAAATTATTTTTCGCCTAAAACTTTATTATAGGGCTTTAAAATATTTATTTTCAGCCTTAAAATTTAATTTAAGGCTTTAAAAAATTTTTTTGAGGGTAAAATTAATTTTACGGCCTTAAAACTTTCTTTTTTTTATTAAAGATTTACTTTACAAAAAAAAAATATATTTTTTCCTAGAAGTAATTAATAAACTTAAAAATATTTTTAACGATATAAAATTGTTTTTTTTTTATAAAAAAAAATTAACAATTCTTTTTTAATTAAAATTATTATTTCAATTAAAAAACAATTTCTTTGTGAATAAAAATTCTTTATTGAAACGTAATTTTTAATTATTTTTTTAATGATTAAAATTAAATTAAAAGAATAAAATCAAAAATTGTTTTTTAATTGAAAATAACAGTTTTTAATAAAAAAAATAAGTTTTTAATAAAAGAAAACAATTTTAATTAATAAACAAGCATATATTTTCATTAAAAATTTAGTTTTCTGACTTCTAGGCAAAAAAAAAAATATATTAAAAAAAAAAAAAAAAAAAAAAAAAAAAAAAAAAAAAAAAAAAAAAAAAAAAAAAAAAAAAAAAAAAAAAAAAAAAAAAAAAAAAAAAAAAAAAAAAAAAAAAATATATATTTTTTAAATATTTATTTAAGCTTTAAAAAATTTTTTTGAGGGTAAAAATTAATTTTACGGCCTTAAAACTTTCTTTTTTTTATTAAAGATTTACTTTACAAAAAAAAATATATTTTTCTAGAAGTAATTAATAAACTTAAAAATATTTTTAACGATATAAAATTGTTTTTTTTATTAAAAAAAAATTAACAATTCTTTTTAATTAAAATTATTATTTCAATTAAAAACAATTTCTTTGTGAATAAAAAATTCTTTATTGAAACGTAATTTTTAATTATTTTTTTAATGATTAAAAATTAAATAAAAGAATAAAATCAAAAATTGTTTTTTAATTGAAAATAACAAGTTTTAATAAAAAAAAATAAGTTTTTAATAAAAGAAAATTTTTAATTAATAAACAAGCATATATTTTCATTAAAAATTTAGTTTTCTGACTTCTAGGCAAAAAATATATTTTTTAAATTAAAAAAAATACATTTCCCCTTTTCAAAACAATATTTCAGTTGATGAGCTTGTTTTATTGTAAAAATTTGTTAAATTCGTTAGAAGAATACTAAAAGAAATAATTTAAAACTTAATTAAAACAAAACACTCTTTCAAGTTTCTCCCAACTCTGCTAATCAGAAACAAAAAATTAATAGAAAATTTTAAGTCCATTGTCCAACAATAGACCACTTCACTTGAAATTCAATAATAATTTTTATTAAAAAAAAAATAGTTCCAACAATTAATTTAAAAAAATCTCTGTTTAATGACTTCTCTTTTAGCTGGAGTTATATTTTATTTAAAAAAATTACGCCGATATTAGGCTCTCATTCACTCACTCACTCACTCACAGTAAAGAAAAGAAAAAGAAAGAAACAAAAACAAAAAAAAATATAATTAAACGCATAATAATAATTAATTAAATAGTAGATATATTAACAAATTATATAGTGATACCAAATCTCTCAGGTTTTATAATATAAATATTATTCAATTTAATTTTATTTTATTTTATTTTATTTTATATGTAATTCTGTGTGTGCCCTTGTTTTAAAGTACAGAACAAAGAATAATTAATTTAAAAAGTATTATTTTTATATACAAAAAAAAAATCCAATAGTTTTAGATACTTTCAGTGAACTTTTTTTATTATAATTTAATTTGTTTTTTTTTATTTTTTTATATGTTTCTATCATGCTTTTTTGTCCTCTCCTCCTCTTTATATATTTTTAATTTTTTTTTTTAAAGTTCTATGAACTTTCCATAATATTTCCATGTAAATATAAAAAATATTTTTATTTTATTCTCTTTGTCATTATAACTTAACTTATAGACTTTTCAAATACTTTTTTTAATAAAATTATTTAATTTTTATATTTTTAAGCTTTCTGTTTTAATTTTTTTTTGGTGTCTTATTTTTAATAACATTACTTAGAAATGATCCTTTTTTTGTTTATGTAATATTCCTCTATAATTTTAAGTTTATTATTAATTATAATCAAATATGTTAACTCGAAAAAAGTAAAAAATAATATAAAATACAAAAAAAAAAAAAAAAAGTATTTAAAAAAAAAATAAAGAAAAAAAGTACAATACATACATACATACATACATACATACATACATACATACATAAAAAAATTAAGTTAAAAAATATATAAAAAATAAATTATATAGTTATTGTTTAAATTGTGTGTTTATTTTTCATTTGATTTTAATTTGTTTATAATCTATTTGATTTGGTTGGTTTTTTTTTTGGGTTATCCTTTGGTTGTCTAAGGTTTGTGTTTTGCATTTTTATTATCATTTTTATTTCTTATTTTTGTTTATTTTTTTAATTAAAAGATTTGTTTTAATTTTGTTTTAATATAAAGAATTGTTATAATAAAAAATAATACAGTAAATTTTAAATTTTAAAAAAAATAATAGATAAAATAGTAAAATAAAAATAATAAAAATACATTAAAAAGAATAAAAAATTTGAAATAAAATAATAAAATAATCATTTTTTAACATTTAAATAAATAAAAATATAATGAAAAAATATAAAAGATATAAAAACATTAAAAAATAATTTAAAAAATAATAAAAGTAGTTTAAAATAATAAATATTTAAAAAAAATTAATAAAATAATAAAAATAACAAAAAAACATTGTGATAAATAACTAAATAAATAAAATATAATAAAAACTAATTAAAACATAAATAATAAAAATATACAAATTCAGAATATAATATATATAATATAAATATAAATATAATATAATTAATAAATACAAAAAAATAATTAAAATTAATCAATAAAGAAATTAAATAAAATAATTAAAATATATAATAAAATAAAATAAATAATTAAATAAAATAAAAGAATATTAAAACCATTTAAAAATAAATTAATAAAAATAATAAACAAAAATCATTAAAAATAATAAAATAATAACAATTAAATAAAAATATAATAAAAAAATAAAAATAAAAATAAATAAAATAAATGAATATTAAACCATTAAAAAATAAATAATAAAAATAAAACAAAAATCATTAAAAAAATTAAAAAAAATAATAATAAAATAATGAAAATATAAACAAATCTAAAAATTAAAAATTAATTAATATAATTTAAAAAGAAATTAATAAAGTTATCATTATGGAAAGCAACAAAATAAATAAAAAATATAATAAAAAATCAGGAAAAAAATTAAGAAAATAATCAAATATAAAAGACAATAATTTCGTCAAAAAATAATTAAAATAAAACAATAAAAAAAATTATGAAAAATAAAAAAATCATGAAACTTAAAAATAATTATTACAAATAATTAAATGTAATACAATACCAAGTGCTTAGGTTATTCCTGAATAGTCTGCTGCATGATTCAGATCTACTTCTATTGTAATTTTCCAGTTACCACAAACCTATTTAGTTTGAAAATAATCTTTATCTCCCTTTATCCTTAGGTTATTCCTAAGGTTATTCTTAGGTTATTCCTGTATAGTCTACTGCATGATTCAGATCTACTTCTATTGTAGTTTCCCAATTGCCACAAACCTATTTAGTTTGTAAAGAATCTTTATCTCCCTTTATCCTACCTTTTTTGCTTTATGAGCCGCGTAAATTCGTGTTAAATCTCCTTAATGATCCATAGGCTTTCATTGAGCAAGTCCTTTAACAGAACGCTGAAGATCAACTTGAAGCCTAATCACAAACTTAGATACCATTTTTGGAGGCATTATGTTTCTTTTGTTGAAGTTTAGTTCTTAGAATAAATAGGTTACAGGCAAGTCAGTCCAATTACACTTTTGTCCTCAGCAATACCTGGGTTATGCTTGACTGCACATCTGTGTTAGCTCTTGCAGAGCTAATTGCAACATAAGAAATTCCATTGTAGCTAATATTTTATAGATCTGATCCATGAATCGATCCTTGCGCCTCTTTGGAGGCCATTTTCTTTGCATATTATTTGTTTGGTGTTAAGCAAAAGGAGCCTAGGATCGCTAATGTAGGTTTTAAACATGTTTATGGCGTACGGGGTATATTTGAAATGTTTTTTTAAGTACATAAATCCTGTCAAAGATCGTGGCCTGACTGCTTAAATCTATTTTCCTCTATTAAGTATAACTGGAAGTAGACCATTTTTAGATCTTCGATGCAGAATGACAATAATGGTTGCTTCGATCTTGCCTGGTCTTGCTTCGGTTGTAGAGAAAACAAAGAGAGAGAGAGAGAGAGAGAGACCGTACGGTGTTTCGAACGTGTTTTGTTGGAGGTATCTCATAACAATCTGACATTCTGGACGCCAGGTGGCTGTTATTAAGAATATTTCCGATTGGCTCCCAGCTTTTCTCTTTCTGAAAGCAGTCTTCAACTCCCTGATTTCTTTTGGTAATCGAAACCGATTGTATTCATTGTCGTATCACATGCTTCTGGAATACTTTGGATTGTGAAGCGTTTACTAAAGTCCTAATATCAGGATAGTAATCGTCTGGATTTGTGAAGGAAAAAATTTCTTGAATTTGTAATAAAATTTTTGGTGGCTAAAATTTGGTTTTTTGTGCTGTTGAAAGTATTTTTTACAAGCAAAACATCATTTAATATCATAGAAACAAAAATTGGAAGAAAATCATGATAAAATAACTGCTGCTGCTTATCAATTGATAAATTCAAGGACTTTAACTCTCTTATATTCTCTTACTATCTTACTCTCCCTCTCTCTCTCTCGATCGCTCTCACTCTCTCTCTCACTCTTACGCACTCGCTCTCTCTTCATGTGGCATAAGTAAAGATCGCTTTGCTTTACAATTCATACGAACTGATGAACTGATTTTGTGTCTTTCTTCCTTTAGAAAAGTATTCTAAAGAAACAGAAGAAGAAAACACACGAAGAATATCATCGTATCGTAATAATGTAGGGGGATGTTTTGAAAAATTCGTTATAGAATACAAACAAACACACATACACGTATGTATGCATGCATGCATGTGTATACATTCAATAACTGTGATATAAAATTTCACAAATAACTACTAATATATGTTACTGTTATTGTTGTTGCTGTTTGTTTTATAGTTTTCGTTTTATTGTTCGTAAAAGAAAACAAGACAAGACAACAACAAAAGGAGAGAAGAAAAAAAACAAAGAAAAGAAAATAATAAAAAAAAAAGAATAATCCAACTCGCATTCTACAATAGTTTCTATATAAAGAGATAAAAAAAAAACAAATTCTAAAGTCTCTCAAGAAACAACAACAAACATTTTTTTTAAAATTTAAAAAAAAAGTGCTGCCAGATCTAATGTTTTGGAAGGGAAATATTTTCGTTATTTAGTTGGCAAAAATAAAATTCAATAAAACAGGCTTAAATAGAAAATAAAAGGTGATTTAAATCACCTTTTATGAATTGGTTGCAGAACACGGTCTCTGTAACATAGTCTTTAACAACTTTTTGACACACTTGAGGCAATATCTCAGTGAGAGCTTCACGAATCTTGGATTTAATAGGCTCCAGCATTAAAAGATTATCTGTGCTGATATGCTCTTTGACGTAACCTCACAAAAAAGTGGGTTAACGATATCAAATCGTATAATCTTGATGACCAATTGACATCACAGAAACGAAAAGTTATTCTTTCTGGAAACAAATTGGTCGTATTCTGTGACTTGTGGCATTATCTTATTAAAACCACAGACCGTTCAGTTCTTTAATTGCACGCCAAAAAAAAATGTCGGTTACCGTATGGCCTTGCAGTCCTTTGTTGAAGTTAGAGGTTCTTTCAGAACCTCCAGGTCATAATGTGGACCAAGGAATTACTTTTTCTTGATACGACGCCTTTTTCACAATCAGTTTTGGGTTCTCGAACCCCACAT
>QOCX01000574.1:49807-75261 GCA_005959815.1 Sarcophaga bullata
ATTGCTGGTTGATGCAACCACCGAAAAAAATAATGAGTCTTCTTTGCTGAAGACCAGCTAATTCGAAAAACTTGCCATTGAAAATTTGTAATACTAGCACCCAGTGCTAATGGAATCTATTGCCACATTGTTAATCCCAAGGGATTCCCAATATAGAAAATCCAGAGATTGTGCTACATCCAACAGTTTATCTGCTCTGCAAATTCAAACAACATTTTGTGAGTACCCAGTGCTCTGGTTATGGAACTTACTATAGTATCCCTACCAGAGCGATATTATCTTCCTTAATAATCACATAATCACAGTAGCCCCTATAGGCGATATTTTCATTTTCCGAAAAGATCCCTCCATCCTCTATCATCCATTCAGCTTCGAAACATCTGTTAAAGAAGCTGTACAGGGTTATTGATGAGGTGCAGCCATTGCCCTTTATCCTTTGTGCAGTTTTCCTTACTTTCATTCTAAACCAACATTTTTTTCTGGCATTTTGATGATTTCATGCACATTTTTCAGCCTTTCATAAGTAAACAAACGATATGGCAGCACTTTTCTGTTTTGATCTCTTGTTCAAAGCTAAAACAGATAGACAGTGGAACTTAGCCAACAAACAAACAAAAGCAGTTAAAAATTGTACATACAACAATAACAACAACTACATTCTCATACACACATTAAATTTAACACAAAAAAAAAAATAATAATAAAATGCAACAACAATAACAACCAACAGCAGGAACAATCCTAAACAGACAGTTGTTGCGCATAATCAACAGAATTTCTTTTGTAAACACTCTTATACACACAGGAATACTTATGTGAGTAATTTAGTGTTTAAGTGTAAGAAGAATACGAGTTGAGAGTGTATGCGTAACGTTAAAATATTAAAAACATACAAAAATTCTCATACTTCTCATACTTAAACTCATAGTCTTTCTCTTTATAAACATTTTTATGTGCAGGAGAATGTTTGCATGCGTGTGAGTGTTTGAGTGTGTGTGTGTGTTTGTTTAATGTTCTTCTGTTCGAAGGAGCATTAAGGAATAACCGGTTTTTGTTAACAAATGTTGGTTGTTCGTTGTTAGCTGCAGCAGCAGTAATAGTTGTGCTGGTGGTAGTGTGGTTATATTTCGGAAATTTTCGGCAATAGCACATACGATATGAGTTGTTGTTGTTGTTGTTGTTTTATTGCTTTTGATTATTTGGTCGGTTGCTTGCTTTCTTTATCATCTTCTCCAAAAGCAAATGCTGTTGTTGTTGTTACTCAAAATTTAAGGTGGTTGTTTATAATTTTTTTTTTTTTTGAGTATAAAACTGATCCAGACCAGGTATAAAAATGTTAAAAAACGTTTTTGTTGTTTTTGTTGTTGTTTTTCTCTTGATGTCTTTCTATTTATTTATTATTGTTTTTGGTTTTTATTATCTTTATTGTGTTGCTGTTGTTGCTGTTTTTCGTATACATTTTTCGATTGCTCATGTTTTTATTCCTTTTTCTTGAGTTGTTGAGAGTGATTTTTTTTCGATTTTTTTTTAATCTCCTGTTTTCAAAACGTAGGTTCTTGATAAAAAAAATTTTTTCTTTTAAAACTCACGATCTGTAAAAGAAAAATAGAAATGAAGCTGCTTGCATAGTTCTTTTGAAAACATTCAATTTAGGAAGTATTTTTCACAAATATTGAGGAAAAAAGGTACTTTTTACAAGTCCTTAAAAAAGGACCAAAAAGTTTGGTACAAAAAAAAAACCTTTTCAAATTGGTATCAAAAACAGAATTTTTTCCTGCTTTACCTAAAATAATAAATTAAATCTCGGGACGAATAATTGTGATACAAAAAGTACCTAATGTAATACACATACATACACACATATGTATGTACATACGTACACATTTCATAGAAAGCAAAAATGTACTTAAACTGTGAGTACGTTTTGTTAGGAAAATGTCCCGAATTTTAATTTTTATTGCAAAAAGGGTACAAGAAAAGAGTACCTTAGAAATGATCTCCGAAAAAGTACCTTGTCATTTTAGGATCATAATAGATTTTTCGTTTAACAAACATAAATGAAATGGATACCAAAAAAGTACTTTTATAAATAGATCTTAAAAAATTGTTTCCAATAGAAATGTGTCAAAAGAAATTCAGATCTTTTTGGGTATAAAAGTTGATGAAAGTACTATTTATGTTGAAATAAATAAAAAGTACCATAAAATTTTGCATACCAAAAAGGATATTTTAAATAATGTGCATAAAAATTATTTCTATTTGGATTGGATTTGGATTTGGAAATTCAGGTTCATTCAATTGTAAAAAAGAAACCTTTGTTGTGGTAGTTTTATTGTTAGCGAAAGAACGATTAAGAGTACCAATGCTCCTGCTAAGAAAGTACTTTTGCCTATTATTTGAAAATTATAAATGTTCTTTAGATACGCTTGGCGAAAATAATGCTTGGGAAAAAATACTTTTTTATGTTTCGTGTAATGAAAAGTACTTCAAAATTTTAGTACAAAAAAAAAGAACTCTTTTTATTTGAAAATATTAAAATAAATTTGGTTAGCTTGGGTTGACAATCCCTACAATGACGAGTTGTACCACCAATAGTGTCTAGTCCATCATCCAATTATAACTCAAGGCTGGCATTTCTCTATTCAAATTGCCTTTGGCTAGGCACATTGTGTCAATAAATTCTAAATTCCCCAGAAGATTCCTACACCTTCGGTTAGGTGCCAGACTATTACCGAGAAAATTAATTGATTGTAGAAAGTTATTAAGACCAGAAAAAGTGCCTTGTTGATTAGCATTATGGCCTAGAATATGCAATGGACCATATTTTTTCGTAAGTAAACTTGAAAGAATCACTTCCGTCAATTCAGAACGTTATGACATTATGATAACCAACGTTTTTTTTGGGTCTGTAGCTAAAGATTGTGAACTGGAAGGCTTGTAGTCTTAAAAGACGGTGCCATGAGCCACACTGACTGATTTTGGTCTTGTTACCTTAGAAGTTTCCTTAGAGAATAGTTGTACGTTTTGACAGTATCAATTGGCCACTAAGGTTATAAAATTTAGCATAGTTAGATCCGTTTTATGGATAATTATTCCCCAACATTGGAGCATATGAAGATCAACATTCGTTATGTTATTGCTGAGACACGGCATGAAAAAGTGAACAAATTCTTTCGATTGCTGCTACCAAACCACAGGCGGTTATTTAAAAGAGCCTGTATATCGCACATATTAATAAAATCAGTGCAACTTTTGCAACCGATTGAGGGATAACCCTGCATTATACTCTGCTTTGCATTTTTTTTTATTTTTTTTATGCTCAGAAAAAAATTGTTTTTTTTTTCTTCTTCTGTCTTGTCACGATATTTCTGTTGATTTTTGTTTTTCATTTTGTTGTTGTTTTATTTTGTTTTCTTTTCCTGATACTTTTTATGTTTTTAACCCAAAAACAAAAGTGATTCATTCGTGTGCTGTTGTTGTTTTTGTTGTTTTAGTTCTTTAGTATTTATTGTTTTAAGTAAGGCCTCGTAAAAATCTCTCACTTGTTTCTTCAAGTCCTTGCCACATAAGCAATGGTCACCTTATGCAGTTTGTTATTTACATACATATGTATGTATGGTGGTTGTGATGATGGTGGTGGTGGTGGTATGGTATCTCATTAATGTTCTTTTGCTATGCACTGCACTGAGCTTATTTAAACAAGAGATAACGTGAGAGAGTGCAAACTCATGTGTATTTAACATAATGCAAAAACAAAATTTCTGTTTATTTTCTTCTTCTTCTTCTTCTTTATGTCTTGATTATTTTTTGTGTGAGTATGTGTGTTTTTAAGTGTACATGAGAGTAGGTTATTGTTTGTTTAAAAAAAACAACAACAACAACAAAGATGACCATGATGGTCATGATTTTTGTTTGTGTTTGTTAAACATTTTGCTAACGTACATGCATACATACATGCATGTATGGATCGATGGTATTTATTTAAATACAAAGGCATGTGAGTGTGTGTATGTGTTTTTTTAATATAAAGGAATGAATATAAGAGATTACATACATATGTATGTATGTATGTATGCATGCATGATTTTATTGTCTCTTTTGAAATTATTATCTTCCTTTATAACTTGGGCTCTATCATCATTTATACTCTGTGCGGTGTATTCGTTTTCTTTCGTTGTTCTTCGTTACTTCTATTACTTCTTTGTGTTGTCTTTTTATTTTTTTTCTTGGTTCATGTTTCTCACTCTCTTCATAACTCAGAAGAACTGCTATCACTGTATACTCTTCACAATAATATGCTGTTTCCGTTGCTGTCTAGTAGGACCCCATTTAATTTTAATTTTTTTTTCTTCTTCACCGATTTTTTTTTTAAATTTCAATATCAGATGATTGCCTTAATCAGTTCAAATCACATTCTTTTATTTTATTCTTGAATAAAAAAAGGGATAAAAAGGATTCTAACTGTTAAATTATGCTAAAAATAGTTTTTTTCCATGATTTTTTATTAAAAAAAAATTTCACACGCGGTTTATTGTACTTCCCTCATTCGGTTGTTAACGATGCTAATTTTCTGCCCAGCTCGTGGTAACATCTTCTAAGATGTTTTAATATCTTCCGATGATATATTCTCATCGCCATAGAATTTATATGCTAACCTCGTGACAACCCAGTTTCTTAAAAAACTGTACTAGTGAATCTACAGTGTCCTGTCAGAAGATCGTTTATGATAGTCTGATGCATGACTCAGATCTGCTTCTATTGTAGTTCCGATTGCCACTAACCCATTTGATTTGAGAAGAGAGTCTTTGCCTCTCTTTATCTTCCCTTTTCCGTAGGGTTCTACACTATAGAAATGGTTTTCCTCGCAAGTTCGTTCGCTTGCTCATTGCAGAAAGTTCACACATAACCTGAGACCTTATTCTATCTATCAAGCCTATGCCATACTATTTATCTTCACAAGGGCGCAGAGCACGAATGGTGGCCTGACTGCTTTGTTCTGCCGTTTGTACCATTCTTATCCAAGTTGAATTGAGAACATCTTTCGATCGCATAGATTTCGGCTTAGAGATACCTGCGAGTTTCTTAATGTGCTTGAAATATTTTTTTCTTTCAACAGAAATTCCTGCTCATAAATTTGGTTCGTATATCCGCTTGCTATTACTATCTGTCTCGTTGCGAGGCTCTTCCCAAAATCATACATACAATCATCAATTCCAAATAAGTTGTTTTCAGACTCATAATGTCTGCCCAGATAATTGCCCATAGAGGACAATATTCGTCTGACCTGCATGCCATGTATACAAACCTTCTGCATACCATTAGGGCATATCTGGTCTTCCTGCGATGCTCTCTATACGAGCCATCCATGTCAATCTACTATCCTATATTATTTCTAGATATTTGACCTTCAGTACCAATTAGGTACCCTTCATTTCGTACTTTTTATTCATAAGGTGTAAACCTTTCTACTGGAAATTAAATAGGAGCTTAAAATAAAAACATTAAAGGACTAAAATAGTTGGTACCAAAAAAAGTACTTTTCATTTGGAACTCCTCATTATTAATATTTTTGGTGCACATTACATATTTTAAGAATATGAATTTAAAATTAAAAAAATAATTTCCAAAAATTTTTGGTACTAAAATAGTTGGTAGCACATTTCATTTCATTTGGTACCTTTCTTTCTTTCTTTTTTTTTTAACAAATTGTAACTTTGTTTGTTATTTTGTTTTCAAATTAAAATTCACATCAGCTTATTTGGAAGTCTATTTTCAAACACATCTTATAACGGTCCTACTACTCTCCTTAGCTGGCTGGCTGGCTGGCTAATCAGTTTAAAAGAAATCTGGTGCCCAACAAAATATCACAACAGCACACTGTAAACGTAACAGATTTGGCCCAGTTTCCTAAAAGTATTTCTAAGGAATTTTACTAACAACAGAAAACAACAACAAATAACCTACAAAACGAAGTTTAAAACGAAAACTATAAAAACAAATGGAATGCATGCGTAATACGCAAGCGCCTATGGCTTAAACAAAACTGAAATCATTTAAGCACACACATACACATAAAAGCACTCGCTTTAGCAAGGTTCGTTGTTTATAAGAATAATTTTGTTAGACATGTAAAAACGCTTAACGCTTGATGCTTTTATTGTGCTTTACAAAACTTTCGAGTAAAACAGCAAAAGTACCGCTAAAAACAAAATGAACACAGCAGAATACATGTGTGGGTATATGTGTATTAGTGTGATGATCACATTGTTGATGATACGATGACTGTGTTTAAACTTTTTTTTTTTTTGTTGGAAAAAGGCATGTCCGATAGGATCTTGTAGAGTTTTTTTTTTTTGTTAAAAAATTTATTTTATTTTGTATTTTTATGATGTTAAAATTTTATTAAGATTTATTAAAACCATAAACATTTAAATAATGCAGCTTAATTAAAAAAAAAACTTTTTAAATACAGGGTGTCGGGAAAAATAAATTTTTAATTCCTTTTCTTTAAAAAAAAACGAAAAAAAAATTGTTTTTTTTATTATATTAATTATGGTTTTATGAATGTGTATGTTTTTTATGCATGTGTTATTAACCTCGTTTATTTTTATTTTGTTTATTTTTTTGTTGCTGGTTATTGATTTACAATAATTTTTATGTTTTTTTTTTAATCATCAAGAATTTCTTTGGAAATTCACACGCTATTTAAACATAAAAATTTACAAAAAAAAAAAAAAATAAAGAGAAGAAAAAGATTTCAAATCTTAAAGCAGAAGTTTAAAGAAAAAAAAATCAAACGAACGAACAGTAACGGCTTAAGTTTCAATTTCATTTTAACCCTACAAATGGTACTCGAAAAATGTTGAGTGTTTTAAAACGTTTAAAGTTTACGGCGACGTTAGCTTAAGTTAGGTTCGGTGGCGGACTCTCCTTGGGGAAGGAGGACCCACTTAGACCAACCCTAGGTCCATTATGATACCACAGTTAATACCAAATCCGGCCATTTTACATTCCCTTGAAGACAACTCAACTCAGTCAAGGATGTTAGAAAATGTGAGGTCAAAAACCAAGGCATTTCCACTCTATAAGGCTTTGGAAGACTAAACGATGCACTTGACTTTTCGAAACATGACTGTTGCTGGGGTTGTATAGGTCAACTGATGTGTCCTTTCATTTGTTATTCAAATACTAAATACTGAGCCCACTATTATATTATATTATTAAGGCACTTAATAGGTTCTTGGCCCCTCATTTCCTCACATCTTTGACAGAAATGTCCAAAATAGAGACTAACACTTTAGCGAAAGTGGCAGCTTATCTTTCAGGCTGTGCCATCTCACCTAACCTAAGCTAAGGTTTAAATTGCACCGTTATTTAAATGTACGCTTAGGGGTTAATTCTTAAAAGATTCTCTATTTGGTTGAGTTTTTGCTTTATTTTTCTCTCTATTGCCCCGACATTTATTTGGGTGTGAGCGGGCATGTGTATTAGAAAAATTTAGGAGAAGAAGAAACAAGAAAACAACAAAAAACACACTGAATCTCCAGCATATGCGATTAAGATTAAAACAACAACTGGCATGTGATCATAGATACGCGCGAGTATTTAATATCTCCCCACAAAACAATACTAAAGAAGAGGAGATTAAGAGTTGAAATATAACAAGAAGAAGACGATACGTAACAACAACAACAACAATAAAAAGAAGGTGTATCTTTAAATCTATCTCTGGACTGGGCTATGAATCCATAGTTTATAATCAAAACTCAAAATAAAAACGAAATGGACACGAAATGGATTTTGTTTTCGAGGCTTCAACGAAAAAAATCTTTTTTTTTACTTTGAAATTTGCTTTTAAGAAATCAACAACAACAACAACAACAGTGGTTATAACAATAATTACGTCTGGTATTATAACAACAATCAGAAGAGGAGGAAGAGTAGAAGAAGGCTAATAATTCTAATTTGTTGTTGTAGTTGTTGGTATATCTAGGAGATCTCAGTTAAAAATACAACTGAACTCCTCGTACTCTCGCAGTCAAAGCAATTTTAATAGAAGACTCTCATAGAAGAGCTTACGATACATGCAACAGATTACTCGTAGAGTTTTTTTTTTATTTTTTCTAAAACAAAATGAAGCGTTTTAATTGGATTAGAAGATTTATTTCTTCAAAATTCATCTGTGGTGTATATGGTGATGGCAATGGCTTTGGCTACTACTATTCATTGTTGCTTCTCTCTTTCTTTCTCTGTGTCATTTTAATAATTACGTACGATAATAATAGTTGCTGTTGTTGTTGTTGTTGTATTTCTGTTTTCAATTTCTTAGTAATTTTTATTTGATAATTTTTGTTGTTTTTAGTTTGAAAGATACCGCATCTTTAATAATCATTTTCAAACGAATTTGTTCAAATCAAAACCAACCAAAAGAATTAAAAAAACACAGTAGAATCTTGGAAAAATGAACAATTTGTTTTTAAACTTGTTCTAAAAGGCCAACGCTACAATATTCATAAATTTTTCCTACATCGAAAATTTTCGAAATTAATTTCGAAAAATTGAAAATTGTAATTTGTGACCTAAAATCACTTTTTCAATTTGACTTTTAGAGTTTTGAATGCTTTTTCGTATAAATTATAAGGAATAAACCGAAATTTTTATAATTTTTTTAAAATGAAGAGAAATACTGTGGAAATAATTTAAGAAATTGAAAATTCAACAAAAAAAAAACATATTTTAAACAGCTTTAAATACCGTTTAGCAACTTATCTGATGATTTTGGCAATGTTCGAAAAATTCGAAATTAAGTTCGAAAATATCGAACATGATATTTTTTAACTAAAAATTGTAAATTAAGTAGTTAAATTTATTTTAAAACAAATATTTCAATATTTTCACTCATTTCTGTAAAAATTAAGCTTGAAATTCGTTTTTCCCTGAACTTACTTTAATTCCTTTTACGTTTTTAACGCTTGTTTTTTAAAATTCTGTTGTAGCCACGCTTGTTTCATACACAAATTATGTGTATATTCTTTGTATATGTAGGTTTTGTATGTAGTTTTTGTTGTTGTTTAATTATTTTATAAAAAAATTATAAAAAATTAGTTCAAACGTGTTTTTTTATGTTCAAATTTTTTTAAATGTCGAAAATTTTATTTCCACACAAAAAAATTTTTGTTTTAAATTATGAGTGCCATATGTTTAAGATTTTTATTATTATACGCTTCTTTTTTTTTGGATGATTTCGAGTCCAGTCCAGTGGTCTGGAGGGTGGCTGTGTGGTATTCACTTTGTTTTTTTTTTTTTGATGTTTTCAAAGGCTAATTAAGTTTCGAGTTTGTTTTCGTTCGTTCGTTCGATAACGAATATAAAATTCATTACAAATAAATCGTTGGGTAGAAATTGTGAATCATTAGTGGGTGATAAATTAAAGGAATTTAATTGGCTTGCTTGGTGGGAGTTGTTTAAAATAATTAAACAAATATTGTACAAGTAAAATGCCATATTCTGTGGAGTTATGTATGTATGTATGCATGTATGTGGTTGGCATTTATTACCAAAAAAATGTTATTAATTTATTAAATATTTGCGAAATTCAAAGAAAAAATTAATAATTTCATGCAAATATTTTAATTTTTAAACATTTATTAGCATTTTACTTAATTTTGATTAAGTTCGAAATTAATTTCGAATAATTCGAAATTCATTTAAATAGCTTAGAATTATATTTTCATGTCCAAAAAGGTAAGGTTTTGTATAAAATTTGATGTAAAAACCAAATTTTTATTATTTTTTCAATAAATTTATGAAAAAATTAATAAAAATTGTGGAAATAATTGAGAAAAATAAGTCCTTAAGCAAAATAACTTACTTTGTATAAGTTTATGTAACCTTAAAAGTATGTATTTTGATAATTTAATTTTTTGAAATTAATTTCGTACGACCTTAATATGCTCTGCATTGATGGAAATGATCCTTTTAAGTTTATTTTCGCAAAATGTATGACTTATAGCAACCCCCAGACCCAGAAATCTCTTCATGGAGCATTTTAACCCATAAAACTTCTTTAACAATAAAGCTTACAAAGCTACTTGAAAAACTGCCAAAGGTCGAAAGGTCAGAAACAATTTGAAATATTTGATTTTCCATAAAGAAAACTGTCAAAACAAAAATTAAATCCAAAAGAAAAACCGTGAATAATTTTTATAAATCAAACAGAAAGCAGTGTTTGGCTTCCTTTTCCTTCAGTGTGCGATATTTTGTTATCAAAAGAATCACAGGTTTGTTCTTCAAAGGCTATAACGCGGTGCATTAGTTTAGAAACTGGTTTGCCTAATTAAAATATCATTTTAAACTCTCTGATATCCTTTGATATCATATTTGTTGTCTTTCTTTATTCTTTTCCTGATTAACAGGCTCATAATCAAATTGTAATAAAAAATGCTTCAAAGATATTGATCTCTCGTTGCTTTACATTTGTTTAGAAAAGTTTTTTTTTTGAGCCCTTTTAAGAATTTTTTTTCTTTTTTTTTTTAACTGACATTCGACATAGAAATTCAATCACATTCATTTCATTTAATCTTACGAATCGTTGTGATTTTTTTCTCATGTAACACACACACACACACACATGCATGCATGCATTTTAATTATTTCAACGAAAATAATTTTCAATAGCCCATCTATGGCAAGACAATGAATGGAATGGAATGGCAAGAGTTTCAAAATCATGTCATATAAACCAACCCCTTGTCATTTGAATTGAAGGGAATATTTTTTTTTATCACTTTGGATGCTGAATGAAAAAAAAACCGAATAAAAGAGAGATTCACACATGAATTCGAAATGAAAAACAAAATAAAAAACAAAAAAAAAAACAATTCAACCCAAAAAATATTTTACGTTACGACCATCCAGCGTTAATTAGGCGGAACACATAAAAATGTTACACAAAAAAATGTTTAATATTTATTTATTTGAATCTCTTTTGTTGTAATAAACGTTACTTTTAACACAAAAAAAAATGTTGCAAATAAATAAAAAATAATGATTTATTCGAATAAAAATTATTCGAATAAAAATTATACGAATAAATGAAACATATTTTTTTTGTCGTATTATGAAAAAACCTTACACTTTCGCACTCGAAAATATTAAAAGAAATAAAATTCTTTTTAGAAAATGTTTATTCGAATAAAAATTATTCGAATAAAAATTATACGAATAAATGAAACATATTTTTTTTGTCGTATTATGAAAAAACCTTACATTTTTCGCACTCGAAAATATTAAAAGAAATAAAAATTCTTTTTAGAAAATGTTTATTCGAATAATAATAATTCGAATATACATATGAACATACATATGTTCGGATTCCTGCATTATTATTTATAAAACAAATTTTTAATTTAAAAAAAATCTTACAAAAAAATTAATTATTATTAATTTTATCCTAAATTTTATTCGAATACTTATTCGAATACCTGCACCGCAATACAATTTGTCTGGCATATAACACACACTAATGCTACAAAACCTAAAAAAGAAAATACATATAATTTTTATTCGAATAATATTTATTCGAATATTGGTATAGAGATTTTTAGACCTAAAATAACAATAAACGTTACCATACACCATAAACAATTATTAACAGTAAAATTAAAATTAAAATTATGAAATTATTTTTATTCGAATAATAATTATTCGAATAATATTTATTTGAAACTTTGAATACGGATTTTTCGACCTAAAATTATAATGAAAGTTACCATAAACCATAAACAAATTATAAACAAAAATTAAAAAAAAAAATTTTTTAATTATTTTTATTCGAATATTTGAAACGGTTTTTTTCGAATAAAATTATAAAGAAAACGTTACTTTTTTAAATTTTTTTCGTTTTCTTTTTTTTTTTTTGGGCTAAGAATTGTTAATGAGTTACGTTGAGTTGTTTAATTGAAATCAATCTTCATTTAGTTTTTGTGTTTCTTTTCTCTTCTTTTTTTATACAGATTTTGACAGATTTTTGTTGTCTTTTTTAACGCTCCTCTTCTCTGTATTAAAGGAACATGTCCTGTTTCTTGTTTACCAAAAAAAAAAAAAAAAAGGAAGAAAAAAGGATGCCTTTTGAGAAGCACAAAGATTTACTCTTGAATAGTCATGGCAAGGCATGTCATGGCATGTATGTAGCCTTTGAAGGGTTGTTTGCTTGGGTTTTGGTTCATTTAATCCGATGATTGAATGTCAAATTCAAAGACATTGTGATAGAATTTATGTTTTTTTGTTGGCCTTCTTTCTCAAAAAGATTTTTCAATAAAAATTTCCATTCATTTTATTGTTGTAGTTGTTATTGTTGTTGATGCATATTAGAAAAAGCAATTAAATTAAAATTATTTATGCAACAATATCCTGTCGAAATCCTTATCAAAAAATGTGATTGAAAATCATCAAAAAATAATAAAAATTTAATGGAAAAAAATGCGGAGCAATTAAAATATTAATTTCACGAAAATTACTTAGAAATCTAGGCTATTCGTTTTAGAATTAAAAAGGATTAGATTCGAATACCAGTCCGTCACATCTGTATGCTGCAGTTATGGCACCATTCAGTTCACAATCGCAATGACAAGACCAAAAAAGATTGGTAGCCACACGGCAAACTCACGGTAATATTCTATCCTGTTAGCAGCAGCTGTCCTCAATGGGAAATTTTTTTAGAAAAAATACTGTCCAATGACAATTGCGTAACAAATAGGCACTTGCTCCAAATGCAATAGCTTTTCCACAATTACTTGTCGCTTCTCTCTCTCACTTTCACTAGGAGAACACAGTCCTAATCGATGAAGAAAATTTTGTTCGCAAAATCAGATTTGAAAGTCTGTTGCTCTAGCATTCTATTAGCGTATCTACGGCATTGCGAAAAGCCTGCATGCATTTATTATAGAATTCGTATGCAATTATGGGGCAGACTTTCTCTAACCGAAGCTATTTTTCGGTAGGTAGTAGGCAGTGTTTTGGCTTATTAGACGTGAGGCCAAGGCTTCGCCGTCTTCCTCTCTGCACATTTCTACCAAAAACTGTGAGAATAAATAATAATTGCAATTAAAAGTCCCTTCACTAATGGATCACATCTGCAATGCTTCCAGTTTCCTTAAATTTCATTATAATTTTGCTAATTTCTTGCACAATACGTCGATTATGACAACCATAATCGCACCGTAATGTCAGCAAAGTGGCGAAATTTGAATCGTATTGTAATGTAGTCAGTTTCTAAACTATATATGTGCGTTCTTTGTTTTGCTAAACGATAGCTATTAGTTCAAACAATGGCAACATTTAACAGCCGACAACCTTTCCAGATCGAGGAAGCTTTTCACACCCGGCTGAATGGCTAACGTGATACTAATTTAAACATTTTTATTGTACAAACATATGTACATACATATCTACTAAAAATATTAATTTTTTCTTCTTTTTCTTTTTCTTTTCAGAATCCAGCTTTAGTTTCCTTACAAAATTGTGCGAAGTTTTCTAAAAATCCATTTTAGTTGGCGTGAGTAAAAAAAAATTTATAATGAAAGAATTTAAAACACAATCGAATTATTTATAATTTTCTTAGATATTAAATAATATAAAAACGAAATATTTATGATAATAAAACAGAAAATATTCACACAAAAAAAATTAATTTGTCATGGAAAAAATTAAAAAAAAAAATTGAAAAAATATTTGAAAACGAATTTAAGAAAATTTTAATTTCCACATTCTACAATAATTTCAAACACTAAAATATTAAAAAAAAATAATAATAAAAAGCGATTAAAATAAATATTTTATTAATCCATTCGAAATGAAGTTAGAAATTTTTTTTAAACTTTTTAAAATTTTTTTAAACTTTTTTTTAATTTTAAATACGAAAATCCGTTCAATTATTATAAAAAACTAATGGAAAATATTTTACAAAATATTTAAAATATTTTATTAAAACATATTTTCCTTTTCTCTTTGATTTATAAAATTATAATTCCCTTAAATTTTTTTAAATATTAACAATTTTCAAAATAAAATAAAATTTTGTTAAAAATTAAAAAAAAAAATAAAATGATATTAAAATCAAACAGAAGCATTTTTTATAGTACTAAAGCTTGACCAACCCCAAACCCAATAAAAAAATAAATTAATAAAAAATTAAAAAATAAGAAATATTTTCTCAAATAAATATATCAATTCCTTAGCATATCATTTTAATAGAAAATAGAACAAAAATTAATAAAAAAATCTAAAAAAAATAGTCTTAAAATTTAAAAATAAATAGCAATAAAACCCAGGAATTTTCTTAAAAAATTATAAAAATAAAAATGAACACAAAACGAAAATTTATAAAAAAAAAATTGATTAAAAATATTTTTCTTAACAATTTTTTTTTTAAAAAATTATTTTATAAAAAATATAATAATTTTTAATATTTTGAATAATTTTTTAAAATAAAACTTTTTATTTTTAATTGAATATTGAGCGCAAAAAAAGATCTAAAGGCCCATTGTGATAGCATTTCCCCTAAAACTAGAAAGACGATCATGGTATAATGAAAGAATTTAAAACAATCGATTATTATAACTTTTCTATAGATATTAAATAATAAAAAACGAAATATTTATGATAATAAAACAGAAAATATTACCACAAAAAAAATTAATTTGTCATGAAAAAATTAAAAAAAAAAAATTGAAAAAATATTTGAAAAACGAATTTAAGAAAATTTTTAATTTCCACATTCTACAATAATTTCAAAACACTAAAATATTAAAAAAAATAATATAAAAAGCGATTTAAAATTAATATTTTTATTATTTCTGCATTACAATTGAAGAATTAGAAATTTTTTGTTTAAACTTTTTAAAATTTTTTTAAACTTTTTTTTAATTTAAATACGAAAATCCGTTCAATTATTATAAAAAACTAATGGAAAATATTTTACAAATATTTAAAATATTTTATTAAAACATATTTTCCTTTTCTCTTTGATTTATAAAATTATATATTCCCTTAAATTTTTTTAATAATTTTAACAATTTTCAAAATAAAATAAAATTTGTTAAAAATTAAAAAAAAAAATAAAATGATATTTAAAATCAACAGAGCATTTTTTATAGTACTAAAGTCTTGACCAACCCCAAAAAGCCAATAAAAAAATAAATTAATAAAAATTATAAAAAAATAGAAATATTTTCTCATAAAAATATATCAATTCCTTAGCATATCATTTTTATAGAAAATAGAACAAAAAATTAATAAAAAAATCTAAAAAAATAGTCTTAAAATTTAAAAATAAATAGCAATAAAACCCAGGAATTTTCTTAGAAAATTATAAAAATAAAAATTGAAACAAAAACGAAAATTTATAAAAAAAAAATTTGATTAAAAATATTTTTCTTACAATTTTTTTTTTAAAAAAATTATTTTATAAAAAATATAATAATTTATTAATATTTTGAATAATTTTTTAAAATAAAACTTTTATTTTTTAATTGAACTATTGAGCGCAAAAAAAGATCTAAAGGCCCATTGTGATAGCATTTCCCCTAACCTAGAAACCATCATTAGCTTCTGATGAAGCCATTTAGTTTCTCCAATGTGCAATGGCAGAACAAATGTATCCTCTTCTTTACGTCTGCAACTCCCACAGATGTTATATGCCCAAGACCATATGGCCATATGCCCAAAGCCAATGTGTCGTGCAGAATGCAAGACTCCTAAAATGCAAGTCCAATAAGGACTCGCCAACTATTCGCATACGAATTTCCCATGCGGCATAGTTAGAATATATTACTGCACCGTCTATCCAAACTGTGCAGGTCCTCAATGGGGTTTCCAATATAAAGAAGTCACTATCATCAGTTTTACTAATCAGTTTGCTGTATTTCCTAATATCACTCTATTTACTTACTTATTTAGTTATTAAAACCCAATAGTCAGGATTAAAACCTAGTTTCTTACATCATTTATGTTACGTGTGTTTAATTTTTATTCGTAAGTTTTAGGCTTACAGTTTGAAGTCGACTCTGAAGGACAGATTTTTTGAAAAACTTTTAATGGCTAGTTTTTGTCAAAAGACTGTTCTAAATGTCTGAGACAGAGTTTTAACCAAGTTTTACCTACTACACTACAACAACTTCATATTAAGTTATTATCCTTCAGTTATTCACCTTCTTCAACTATCGGGAGAATTATTTTTTGTTTTTTCGTTTAAGAAATATTTTCTTTTACAACAGTTTTTAAAAATTTATATTTTCCTTAATAATAAAATTAATCAAAATAAATACTCAATGTGCAATAATTACTGATAATTTACTTCTTTTTAAGTTTAAATTAATAAAAAAAACTAAAAAAAATCTTAAAATCAGTGACATTAAGTGACGTTATGATATGGAAATAAATAAACGAATTGAAAAATATTTAAAAAAAAAATATAAAAAATTGTTTTCATTTTCTTTTAAAATTCTTTTATTAAAAATATTTTATTTTATTTAAAAAAGAATTAAAAAAATTATTTATTTTTTTTTTATAAATTAAAATTAATTTTTTAAATACCTTTAATAAAAAATATTTTTTTCCATTAAAAAGAAAAAAAAAATAGTAAAAAAAATTATTTTTTTTTTTATTGTAATAAATTTAAATTAATTTTTTAATCTGTTATTAAACCAATTTTTTTTTTGATTAAGAAAAACTAAAAATAAATAAAAAAAATATTTTTAAATCAAAGAATTTAAAAAATAAAATACGAAATAAACCAAAAAAGGAAAATAACTTAAACTACCCGTTTTTAAATAAAATCGTAATAAATTTTAACAAAAAATATAACACAAATATTTGCAAAAGTTATACGTAATTGATTATATGATAAAAAAAATAAATAAAAATAAAACAAATAAAAACAATGTGTTAAAACAAAATTTTAAAAAAATTAAAATTTAAACTAAAAAAACCTAAACCAATAGTAAATTTTAAGTCAAGTAGTCAAGTCAAGTAAAATTAAGACAAAAAAATAAAAAAAAAAATAAAAAAGAAACAAAATTATTAAATTTAATAAAAAAAAAACAAATAAAAAATAAAAGCATTTAAGAATAAAAATAAACCGAAATAAAATAAAATCAGGTATTTTAACAAAACAGTAATGAACCAAAAGAAAAGAAAAACATTAAAAAAGAATAATTAAATATACAAAAAAAAACTTATTTAAATTTATTTAAAAATTAAAAAAAAAGAGAACGAATTGAAAAACGAAAATTTTAAATTTAAAAAAAAATCGAAAAAAATAAACAAATAATATCAGAATTTACATATAACAAAAAAAATAAAGAAAAAAAGGATACGAAAAGAATCACAAATTTAAGTTAAATGTTGTAAATCTTTGTTCTAACCATACTGAATAATAAATTTAAAAAAAAAAAACAAAAACAAAAACGAAACGAAAGAATAAAATGAATATCAATCCTAATAAAATTTAAAAAATTTAAAACGAAATGTTTTTATTTCTAAAAACAAAAAAAAAACATTTTCAAAAGGATTTTTTTTCATAATATTTATATACAGCCTTGGGAATAAAAATAGTAGTAACATCACTCAGTTTATTAAAGTAGATTTCTTTGATAGACGACTTCAGCATTGGAATTCAATTTCTTTGAACTGAGCCATGTCCTAAGATTTGGAAATAATATAGCAATCCCGTTGTCTAAATTCCAATCAGTAATCCAACGGGATGTTGTAAGACCCATGTGAGTTCTGATTTTTAGGTCGTTTGTCTAACCAAACATATCTACCATAACATAGCTCTTCAAGTAGAAAACGAGACTATGCTTTACAAAAGAATTTTAATCCGAAAAATATTCCTCTGTTAAAAAATTCGTTGCAACAACTAACTGCTCAGTAGGAGATCTGAAACACTTTTAAAAACTTTAATTTCAACACAATTCCTTTACAGAAAGATTAATAATACTGCAATGAATTTTTCCAAATTCCCAAAATATTTTATTACAATCAAAGCAAGAAATTTATTTTAAAAAAATAACTGCAATAGAGTGCACAAAATGAAAATCAAATCAAAAATAATTATTTTATGCTTGTATTTTTATTTCTCAATTTTTCATTTCTAAACAAGGCAAATATTTAGAAGCAATCATCAATGCTGGGTAATCTGCCATCACAGAAATGCCATGTGGACCAGGCAGACCAGCCTTGTTGTCTCAAAACCAAACGGGCACACTTAACAGCGGGTTCAATGCTGTCAACCAAGAAATCATCACATTTGATGTGGCATTCGTCATAAGAGAAGGCACCAGATGGTGGAGAGCACCAGTAGTAGTTATTGATCTGGAAGATGCCATAGTCGCGGGAACCATTATAGTTCATGGAACCAACAGCCTTGGTATTGTATCCAGACTCGTGTTCAGCAATGCAAGTCCAGCGAGCCAATTCATCCTTGGGTACACCCAGCCTGTACATTTCTCTGGCCAAAGAGCAACGATTGTAGATTTTGCCAAAGGCAGGTCCCACCAAAAGGAAGGCAGCCAAGATAGCGAAGGTAATTTTAAACATTTTGTTAGACCAATAGACCACAAAATACTATGAAAACAATCAAGAATTGTCAATAATTTATACAGAAATTGCTTAAGGGAACATTATAAAGTAATCAAGGTCTTTGTTGTTGTATTTAATTATGGAAATTAATCAGTTTAGATAACAGGGTAGTGCAAGTAAGATAGGTGCTCTCCATAATGTCTTTGATATGGAAAATAATGAATGAATTTGATATTGAATTTGATAATTAAAGATTAATTTCCAGTTATAATGCTAATGACAGTTATAAAGTATAAAAATGCATGGCGTTAATGCTTTTCTTATCTGTAAGCTTTTCATAGACATTTGTTTTGATTTCTTTAAAAAAAAAAAAGTAATTTAAAGAAGAAAATATTCTTGTAATCTCAAGTGGTATGTGATTATGCAAAATATTTGAAAATAACAATCGCAGAAGTATCATAAGGTTAATCAAAAGTCAATATTTCTCTTATCGAAAACAAAGGAAACTTGCTGCTGAAATATTTCTGCTTTTGACCGGAATTAAGAGGCCATCTATGAAATATGCAAAGTAATGTTGTCTCAAGTGCTTTCTTCCTACAAACATGTCAGTTAATGTTTAACACGTTTTAATAGTTTTTATGATTCTTGCTATCGATTTTTGAAAGCATATTTTGCATGTCCTATGCTTAAAGCATAATTGAACATATTTTAACTTCAAAGTCAATGTTTTCTTGAGCTTGAAGTTATCATTTTGTGAGAGCATATTTTAATATTTAGAAAAAATGTTGGCATATGTTCTTTAATATCCATTCATTTCCATTTTAACCTGCTTCTAATGTATTTAAACGACTAAGTCTTTCGATTTTATATTTGGACATACTTCTTTTCGTGTTAGAAAACTTTTGGCCATGGTTGGAAGAAAGCATATTTTTGCATATATTTGTTTAGAAACATACAATTTATTCAATTATTGATTTTTGAGAGCATATATTTGTTTATTGACATATTTTGTGATTACAACGCTTTAAGAGGATTTGTTTTCCTATAATAGACTATTTTTAGTTTATATTTAATAGGATTATGGTTATTAGTTTAATATTTTTAACAGCATATTTTAGCATATTTCACTATTAACAGCATATTTTCATATAAAAACAAACTTTTAATGATAATAATTATTTTTATGCTTTTTTAATAATTTTGGCATCATATTTTTTGGTGCATATTTAAACATATTTTAGTATATTCTACAAATAACAACCTATTTTCTTAAAAATAATATTTTTATGGTACTAATGACTTCTTTGTATTAATAAAAATTTCCTTTGTTTGGTGAGAGCATATTTCAGCATATTTTGCTATTGATGAAAAATTATAAGAAAAAAAAGCAATAAACGATAAAAAATTATTACAAAAATTATAAAAAACTGTATTTTAATTAAAAAAAGCTTTAAAAATAATCAAAACTTCAATTGAACTCAATTGAAATTGGAAATATTTATTTACAATATTATTATCAAATTTAAGTTAAAAAAACGAAATATTTATTTATGATTCACTACTCACTGCATCAAATTATTAACCTAGGCTTTTTTCATGTTTTAAGCATACATGTAATGAAGTACGTTAGAAATGACTCATTCGGGTCGGCTTAGTCATCACACAACATATTTTAAGCTCAAATACTTGTATTTAGGAAAAGTAAAAAAAATTTACTTTTTTAGATTTTAATAGCATGTGCTGGTACTAGGGAAATATGCTGTTAGAAATATTATCAAATAATTGCAGTTTCATGCAATATAAACAAAAAATATATGAGAAAAAGTATTTTAAAGGTTAAAATGGGTTAAATATATGCTCTCGCAAAACCATGACCATGGAAAATATAGTTTCAAATGTAAAATAAACAAAATATGCCAAAATATGGAAAAATATGCTGGTAGTCGCCGTAGTCTGGTAGTGTGTTGGCTTATTAGACGAAAAGCCAGGGTTCGAATCCCCGGTCAAACATCAAAAACAAAATATGAAAAAATATTTCTTCGGCGGCTTCCTCTCAGCAGATTTCTGGCAAAAACTCTGAGAGTAAATAAAATTGCAATGAAAAGTTTCTCAAAAAATCTGTCGTTCGGAGTCGACTTTAAACTGTAGGTCGCGCCAGTCATGTATAAAATTAACACACACAACATAAGTGGTGTGAGAAGCTAGGTCGTAATCCTGACTGAAGGGTTGTAATGGCCAATTATGTATGTATGTATGTATACTGGTAGAATACTTACGATTATATCTTTGAACAAATAAAATGCAAAATATGTTCCCAAAAAGTACAGAAGACTTCTGAAAAAATATGCAAAAATATGCTCTTAATATGAAAAAAATTGTAACCAAATATAAAATAGTCATAATTAGGCATTTAAATGCAATAGAAGCAAGTTAACACGGTAATGAATTAATATCAATGAAAATATGCCAACATTTTTTCTATATAATAAAATATGCAAAAATATGCTCTCATAAAATGACAATTTGAAGTCCTTTTCTAAAGAAAATATTCATTTTAAAGTTAAAATATGTAGAATTATGCTTTAAAATCACGATATGCAAAAATATGCTTTCAAAAATTTCAAAGGAAATATTCACAAAAACTACTAAAACGTGTTAAAAACTATCTCGCACGTGCGTATAATGTACAAGAACCAATATAGTTTTTAAATATTTCATGATGGCCTACTAATTAGAAGAAGAAGAAAAAAATCAAAATAAACCTGCAAAAAGTAAAAGTACTTCAAAAGTAAGTTTCCTTTGTTTTACGATAAAAGAAATGTTCAGTTTTGGTAAACATTTCGATACTTCTGAGTTTGTTTATAAACAATTACGGCTCATAAGTATATACCACTTGAGATTAGAAGAATAACTTTTTTTAATAAAATGTTGTATTTTTTCTTTTTTAAATTACTTTAAATGTCTGTACAAGAGTTTTCAGATAAGGGAGCAGCATTAATGCCATGCATTTTCATATTTTAAAATTGACATTAGCATTTTAATTGGGACACATTATTTCAATATCGAATTCAATATCAATTTCATTCATCATTTACCATATCAAAGAAATTATGAAGGGCCTATTTACACTAGCTCGTTATCTTAGCCGATTAGTTTCCATAATTAAATACAATAACAACTACCACAATTGCTTTAAAAATATCTTTGAAACAATTTTTGTATAAATTATTAGCAATTCGATGTTGTTTTCATAGTGTTTTGTGGTCTATTCTCTTTCGTCTGACAAAATGTTTAAATTACCTTCGCTATCTTGGCTGCCTTCCTTTTGGTGGGACCTGCCTTTGGCAAAATCTACAATCGTTGCTCTTTGGCCAGAGAAATGCACAGGCTTGGTGTACCCAATGGCTCGCTGGACTTGCATTGCTGAACACGAGTCTGGATACAATACCAAGGCTGTTGGTTCCATGAACTACAATGGCTCCCGCGATTATGGCATCTTCCAGATCAATAACTACTACTGGTGCTCTCCACCATCTGGTGCTTTCTCCTATGACGAATGCCACATCAAATGTGATGATTTCTTGGTTGATAGCATTGAACCCGCTGTTAAGTGCGCCCGTTTGGTTTTGAGACAACAAGGCTGGTCTGCCTGGTCCACTTGGCACTTCTGTGATGGCAGATTACCCAGCATTGATGATTGCTTCTAAATCTGCGTTGTTTTGAAAAGAAAATTGAGATACAAATATACGACGAGCATAAAATAATTAATTTTGGTTTGATTTTCATTTTGAGTGTGCTAGTTAAGTTGTTTTAATACAAATTCCGTGCTTTCATAAAGGAGATTTAAATAAAATGTTTTGAAAATTTAAATTCTATGAAGAACTTTTAAATTTTTTTAAAGGATTTGGTTTGAAAATTTTATTATTTGAACTGTTGTTAGACGTTCTGTAGAGCAACTATAACACCTGTCTGGCATTTCTTGACCATCTTGATAGCTTTACGATAACTGTGTCGGTTATATAATAGATGGTCTAAGTTTAACAACAAGAACTTGACCTTACGATTTCAATTGTTCTTTAAAGAGTACCATCCGATGATGTCGTCGGCGAACAAATCTCATTAAATAGTGCATCTACCAGGATTACGTCTAGTATTTCTTTAGTAAAGGAGAGAACATTGGCGAGAGTATGCAACCGTACGCTTAGAACGAATTCTGCATAGTGCATCGTGAAGCGTTTTGGTATACCGAGATTGCATATGCAGTTCCAAATTGTGTGGGGCCTTTCATTAAGCGCTTCCTAACTTAAAATTAAAAAAAATATTCATTTGAAAGACCTTTGATGCCAAAGGTTTGCCACGGCTTCTTTAAGTGGAGCGTATCGGACTGAATATTACCGATTGCATAGGTTTTGTTGATCTTGTGGCTTATTCGCAAGCACTGGCGACTTAAGACAACCCCAAAAGAAAAAAACTAAAAACTAAAAAAAAAAGAAAAAAACAAGTCGCACGATTATTACTGTTCAGTTTACATCAGTTCCATGTGAAATGACCATGCCCTCGTGCAGAATATCCAATGTGGCATGAGGTGTGTTTTTTGATAAAAATTAGGACCAATAGGCAACTGCTCCAAAGCCCAATCACAGAACAGATGCCGTTGGGCTATGGTTCATGAGTAGACGTCCTCGGTGATTTGGGCAACAGACTGAATAAATGACAACTTAGAAAATGCAAGTTTAATATGATAAAACACCATATTTTTTGTATGATGTTAAGTGACCATACAGTTGAGCCATTCTCTGTTGTTGCCTCTTTTGGGCCCCTAGTTCCAATAATTTTATTTTAATGCAATTTCAATTATTTTTCAGCTAAAATTTTCATTAAATTTTTGCCAAAAACAATTTCTTTAAAAAATCTAAATTCCCAAAATCTTTTATTAAAATTCTTTTTTTGGGAATTTTTAAAATGAAATTAGGAATTTCAAAAACACAATTGAAATAGAAAAAATAGTATGAAAATCAAATCAAAAATAATTATGTTATGTTCATTCTTTATTTCTCAATATTCTCTTCAAAACAAGGCAAATATTTAGAAGCAATCATCAATGCTGGGTAATCTGCCATCACAGAAGTGCCAAGTGGACCAGGCAGACCAACCTTGTTGTCTCAAAACCAAACGGGCACACTTAACAGCGGGTTCAATGCTGTCAACCAAGAAATCATCACACTTAATGTGGCATTCGTCATAGGAGAAGGCACCAGATGGTGGAGAGCACCAATAGTAGTTATTGATCTGGAAGATGCCATAATCGCGGGAGCCATTGTAGTTCATTGAACCAACAGCCTTGGTATTGTATCCAGACTCGTGTTCAGCAATGCAAGTCCAGCGAGCCAACTCATCCTTGGGTACACCAAGCCTGTGCATTTCTCTGGCCAAAGAGCAACGATTGTAGATTTTGCCAAAGGCAGGTCCCACCAAAAGGAAGGCAGCCAAGATAGCGAAAGTAATTTTAAACATTTTGCAAGACGAATAGACCACAAAGTACTATGAAAACAATCAAGAAATGCCAATAATTTATACAAAAATTGTTTCAAAGACATTTTTAAAGCAATTGTGGTAGTTGTTGTTGTATTTAATTATAGCAACTCATCGGTTAAGATAACAATGGTATAAGAGTACCCTTCATAGTATCTTTGATATGAATTTGATAGTGAAATACTAATGACAGTTTTGAGGTATGAGAATGCATGGCGTTAATGCTCTCCATAATAACTCTAAACTTTTGCACACACATTTGTTATGATTTCTTTTAAAAAAGTTCTATTTTTAAAAAAAATATTCTTTTAATCTCAAGTGGAACATGCTTACCAGCCGTAATTGTTTATAAAAGAAAGCAGAAGTATCGTATGGTTGGACAAACGTCAACAGATCTTTTATCGTAAAACAAAGGAAACTTGCATCTGAAGTGGTTCTACTTTTTGCCGGTTTATTTTGTTTTTTTTAACATTTTTCTATTATATTATTAAAACATATTTTTGCATATTCGCCTTTCAAAAGCATATATTAGCACAATTTTGTTTTGGATTAAATTTTTTTCTTTTTAAAGTGTATACGAACTTGCATTTATTGTAACTTTTTTAAAATAATTTATTTTTCTTTGCATATTCTATAATTAACAGCTTATTTTTCAATCACAGCACTTCCATCAATAAAAATTTAAAAGAAAACATTGTTGACAAAACATTTCTTCTATCATTTATTCACATCTCAGATAAATATAAAAATGGATAGGTTACTTATCTCCACCGATTAGTTTCTATAATTAAATACAACAACAACTACCACAATTGCTTTAAAAATGTCTTTGAAACAATTTTTGTATAAATTATTGGCAATTCTTGATTGTTTTCATAGTATTTTGTAGTCTATTCGTCTGACAAAATGTTTAAAATTACCTTCGCTATCTTGGCTGCCTTCCTTTTGGTGGGACCTGCCTTTGGAAAAATCTACAATCGCTGCTCTTTGGCCAGAGAAATGCACAGGCTGGGTGTACCCAAGGATGAATTGGCTCGCTGGACTTGCATTGCTGAACACGAGTCTGGATACAATACCAAGGCTGTTGGTTCAATGAATTACAATGGTTCTCGGACTATGGCATCTTCCAGATCAATAACTACTACTGGTGCTCTCCACCATCTGGTGCCTTCTCCTATGACGAATGCCACATCAAATGTGATGATTTCTTGGTTGACAGCATTGAACCCGCTGTTAAGTGCGCCCGTTTGGTTTTGAGACAACAAGGCTGGTCTGCCTGGTCCACTTGGCACTTCTGTGATGGCAGATTACCCAGCATTGATGATTGCTTTTAAATATTTGTC
>QOCX01000574.1:75279-87838 GCA_005959815.1 Sarcophaga bullata
TTGAAAAATAAAAATGCGACCATAAAATAATTAACTTTTGTTTTGATTTTGTTTTTATGTGTTTAATTACAGTTACTGTAATAAATTCCTTACTTATAACTATAAATTCCACAGAAGAGATTTTACAAAAGATTTTGAGAATTTGAATTCTTTACAAATAGCTTTCTTTTCACGAATTCCTATTGAACTTCAATTGAAAAAAAAAGGTTTTAATAAAATGTTTTGGCAATTTAAAGCATTTAAATTTGTTTGAAATCCAAATCATAAATTTCACAAAAGAGATTTTTACAAAAGATTTTGGGAATTTAAAAATTTTTTGAATAATTTGTAGAAAGAACTTCTAAATATTCTTAATATCGGTCTAATATGATGTTATAAATTGTAAAAATATTTGGAAAATTTTTTGTAAAACGAAGCATATTTTTAAAAGACAAGCCGCCTTCCTTTAAATAAATATCACTTTAGACGAGAGAGATTTGTTGAATTATAGACGAATGCCCATAAATTCAAATTCATTCAACTTCTCTTAACATTTGCATTGTTGTACGCTATCCTACGTATTTTGCACATCACTGTGCCTAAAGCAAGCATACTTCCCTTTCACTCCTTCTCTCTGAAAAATTTTAGAAACAAAAATCAAATGGTTACACATGTCCTATGCCTTTAAATGCTTGAAAACTTCAGCAATCAAGCCAAAGCAAAAAAAAAAAAGTTCTAAAAGCGCCAATCAAAGAGAAACACACACAACAATAAACGACAAAAATAATGGCCACACACATACAACCCTTTCATTGCGAGTGTGTGTCTGTGCGTGAGTGTGTATATAAAGAGAGAAAATTATGACTGCAGGTCATAAATGCTTACAATCAGCAATTTATGTTTTAAATGTATGTATGGAGACAAGTATACATAGGCAAGTGTGAGTGTGAGTGTGAGTGTATTGGTGTTCTCTAAAGATTTAATTCTCTAATGGTCATTAAATTTAGCAGTTACACACACTCACACACACACACAAACGCACTCATTTTGTAACTTTAACGTTAACAAAATCATGTTTAATCTGCTTATGTTTAAAACGATTTAACATTTTCAAAAGAAAGCTTAAAGAGACAGTGAAAAAGAGTGCAAGTGTGTGTGAGAGAGACTAAAACTTTAAACTAAATTACTGTAAATACACAATTTACATATTTAATACGCTTAGAGAACGCACACAAGCTCACTACATACATACACATATGTATGCATACACGTAGTATTTGGCAATTTTAAAGGGACTTCAATCTACAAATGTAATGCCAAATCAACGGAAATTGACCCCCACTGCTTAGGCTTACACTTTTCCATACACACACACACACTCGCACAATACAACAGCAGAGACATTAAAATGAAAACGAACGGAACTTTTACTTTCTCACAAATTTTAAACAGGCTTTGGCTTACACTCTTACACTCTTACTTATATGCTATGTAAATAGAGAAGCAAGAGCGTACACAAGCGTATATGCATACACACATACACTATATATGAATGTGTTGTTTATGTATGCTTGACTACTTTTAAACACACACAGTCTGCTTAAAAACATATGTGTGTGCGTAAATAAATCCAATTTATGTGATGGCCCTCCTGGCCAGCATCAACAGCATCATTATACATATTTTTTATATTCACCATTCTGTAGAGAGTGAGAGAGAGAGAGAGAGAGAGAGTGGTACGAGGAGTTTTTTTTCACTTACTAGTACAAGTAGTGTTGTTAACTTATGAGAAGCAGTTACAGGGCCTTTTAGCACGCATTGTTTGCAAAGCCAAAAGAAAAGAGAAAAAATTGTAAGGCCTGGTGATTTTTTCTGCCTTGTAGCCACACACACATATATATATATAGAAGTGTGAACGTGTGTGGCCTAGTGAAAATTGAACGCCTGCAAAATTATCAACAACTATAGTGTGCATTTAGGGATGCTTATAAGGTGGTTCATTGATTTTTTTTTATTGTTTTTTTAGGTTTTTTATTCTTTTTTTTAATATTTTATTGATTTAAAGCAGAATTTCTATGGCTTTAACGTAATGCCACCCTTTGTTTTTGATTAACTTGTTTTAAATAAAGTCTGATTGATGGCTAGAAATTCACTGGCTTGATGTTACATTTTTGCATACTTTTAGGCAAATTAGGCTCTTTTTTTTAAAATCAAGTTAGAAAATCGATAACTATAGAAAGCAAATATATCATTTTGAAATTCAAATAGAAAGAATCCTTCTAATGCTTAAAATAATAATTTTTTTTAAATTAAATTAAAAACAAAAATTAATTAAACTATTGCCTACTTTAAGGTAAGGAAAAATTTTATGATAGTCAAAACTTCGAAATATTCGAAATTAAATGGATTTCACAACATGTAGCCTATTAAAGCCGCCATAGTCTAGTAGAAAATGAGCTGCCTTATTAGTCAAGAGACCTTGGTTTAAGCCCCATCTCAGACTAGACTTCTCCTAGAAGCCAATGAGCAGTCATAAGAGCTAACATTGAACAAATTTACATAAATTCCCGTATTTTTAAATTAAACGCCAATATTTTGCCTTTTTAAAATATTTCTTCAGTAATTTCTTTACATTATTAAAGCCATATATTTCTGTATTGCAAATTAAATTTAAAAAAATCACTACGAAAACTATTTTCAAATACGGGAAAACTAATCAGTGTGCTATTTCTTTGTTGCTGTTGTTATTGCTTTACATTCATAAATATTTTCTTATCATTTTGAAAATCTAAACTGGTGTAAATGGCTAAAAACTTAATCAAAAACAAAAAGACAAACAAAAAAAAACAATGAGAAAATGGGAAAATTATCTTTTGAAATACAAGAAACGAAAATAAAAATAAAAAAGGGACAACAACAAATGACAATAGAATAGATGTGTTTGAGAACTCAAAAATTTGCTAAAGGGCAAAATAGGCAACAAAAGCAATATAAAATACTAACATTGCTTAGCTCAACTAACGTTTGAAAGTAATAAACGACTTGTGAAGGCTGTAAATTAAAGAATTTTGTCATTTTATATAGCAAATTTATCTATGATTTCCATTTATTTTAAAAATATATCGGTTAATTGCATTTTCTAGAGTAAATTTATCGATAACTTGCATTTTCTGCTATAAATTTGTCCATGACTTGCCTTTTCAGTACAGTAAATTTGTCAATAATATGAATTTTCTACAGTAAATTTGTTAATGAGTTGCATTTTCTACCGTAAATTTCTTAATGATTTATATTTTCTCTACATACATACATAATTGGTCATTACAATCCTTCAGTCAGGACTACAACATAGTTTTTCACACCATTTGTGTTGTGTGTGCTAATTGTATAGATAAATGGTGGGACCTAAAGTTTAAAGTTTACTCCGAAAGACAGATTTTTGAGAAGCTTTTCTTGGCAATTTTATTTAGTCCCTGAGTTTTTGCCAGAAATCTGCTGAGAGGAAGTCGCCAGAGAAATATTTTTTCGTATTTCATTTTGTTGGAGATGTCTGACCTGAGGTTAGAACCGTGGCCCCATGTCTAATAAGCCTACACACTCCTTACTAGACTACGACGACTTCCAATAGTTCTATAGTAAATTCGCTGGAAACTATACATAGGTTTATATTATAATTTTTATTCAATTCTATTGAATTTTAAACAATTTATTCGATTTTATTTGATATGAAAAAATCAAAAATCGTTATATTTACAATTTATTTACTTTTTCCAAACTGTGTTACGCCTTAATATTGGACTGTAAACTGTGAGTACCTATTGATTTTTCATATTATTAGAAGTACCGTAGACCTGTTAATATGGCTGTACTCACTTCGAGTAGAGTACAACATGTGTAATGGCTGCCCTGTAAAATAAAAAAAACAACATCCACACACATGCACACACATAAATACTCATTTGTATATTGTATATGAGAAGAGTATAAAGATAACACTGTTGATTGCCCAATATTTTTCAGACACACACATTCATGAATATACATATGAACATATACGTAGATGCGAGTAATTTATAGAGAGTAGTTAAAGGCAAGAGTTAAACTGAGTGGTTAGGGAGAGAAAAAGGAAAATTTAAAAGCAGAGAATGTATGTGTGTGTATAGAAATAAAATGCTGTGCTTATTTGACCAGAAGTAAACACAATAATAAGATGCTTTGAAAAGGGGGAGGAAGAGCGGAGGATTAGAAAGAATTTGCAAAAAGTAAAAATAACGGTTATATTGTTTATTTGTAGTTTTGTAGTGTGTAGTGTAAAGTAATGTAAAGGTTTTAAATAAAAAAAAAATAAAGAAATGGTTGTTGTTGTTGCTATGTTCGAACAAAAACTACATTTTACAATATTATTAACAGTTAGTCGTACAGGGTGGGGCAAAAAGAGTTACATATTAAACAGATTTTTTTTAGTTTTTGTGCACTTTTCAAAGGAGTCTTTATTTTTTAAATAATGAAAAGCAAAATGTCACAATCCAACACTAGATTAAGTAAGAATTGCGCTTAGTGGCATTTTCGTAGAGGCACTTGATGAGAGATGTTAATTATAGTAAGAGCAATTCTTACCACATTACAGTTTAATACTCTTGCGGTCGTTAATAGATTAGGAGATCTTAAGTTATATTGAACAAGCAGAGAAGAAGTTATGGTCAGCTATGGTTGAATTACATTCGCATTTGAAAGTTGAAAGTTGGGTTCGTTTGCCGACAAGGGTGTCTATTCAAATTTCTTTGAAGGAAGGATACAATTGGATGTCATATTTTGTTTTACCTACTACTCATATATCGTGCTTTGCTGTAGAAATACAAAAATCTCTTTATGAAAATTGATATGCGAGAAAACTGTCCCTCCTATTTGAGGCACACATTCCTTGGTACAGTCCATCATTCTCAGTTTTACATTCAATACCGTGAAAGCCCATAATTTATATGAATTTGTTAAGAATTCTGTGGCTTAGTTTTGTACGCTACTGTATGTAAATAAAATGAAATGTTTATAGTGTGTTTTTGTTGTTGTTGTTTTTAATATTAAACTATAGTGGTAGTAGTCATCGTACACTATACACAACATGTTCTAGAATAACAGGACATTGATGATTCTCTAAGTGTAGTGTGTGTGTGTGTATGTGTACAAATACAAATGCATACGATTTTCATGTATTGTGTATAGTGTATGTGACGACCATTCATTGTGCTTATATGGGCAAAAGTTTTTCTCTCTCAATTTAAAGTTTGTTAGTGTGTTAAAAAGTTTTTCTCACACTACTGATGTCTGTTTGGCTATTTGTTTTTATTATACATATGTATGCGTGTGTTTGTGTATAATTTTAAAGTTTCTTTTGTGTATATTGAAATAGTTTTGTCATTGTATTGTTGTTTTTTAATCACTTTTTCATAAAAAGAAAAAATATTTTGTGTAGAGAGAAAAGTGAGAGAGACCCGAAGAGAGTTGTTTATCAGAGAGAGCGAGAGAATTTGCTGTTGCTGTATTTGTAACATTAATTATTATTTTATATGACATTTTATGCCATAATATTAGTGATTAAAAATGTTTTTTTTTTCCTTTTTTTCTTTTCTTTCTAAGAGTATTCTTAATGGAATTTAATTTTTAAAGAAAATAAAATTTAAACATAATTTGTGTTGTAATGAAAACACATAAATTTTGTAATAAAAACTAACGGGTTTTTGCTTTAAGAGAGAAATGGAAGAGTAGAAATAGCAATGTATTAAGAAAACTTAAATCGAAATTAGTTTTAGTGTGCAACTGATGTTGGCTTTAAAAAGAAAATGATTGTAGGTAATATACTACCGAAAGTGAGTAAGAGGTAAAGGCATGGAGAGTAGAAAAATAATAGAGTAATATATTAAGAACAATTAAGTTTAAATGACGAATATAAATAAGTTTTCGTCACCTAGAATTTAACATAATAAATAAATTTATTTAAAAAAACTGGTTCAAGGATATATAAGTAGTCTAGTAGGTGCTGGACAAGTTAGACATCAAAACGAAAATATAAAAAAATATTTCTTCGGCGACTTCCTCTCAGCAGATTTCTAGCAAAAACTCTAAGACTAAATAAGAATTGGCATGAAATGTTTCTAAAAAAATTTGTCGTAAACTGTAGCTCCCGCCACTCATGTATAAAATTAACACACACCAACATAAATGGGGTGAGAAACTAAGTCCATAATCCTGACTGAAGGGTTGTAATAATCAATATCATGATAATCAGGTACAATATGACCTAAGTGGTTAGAGTTGGGTCCAGGCAAAAAGTTTTTGAAAACAGTTTAGATGGTAAAAATAACTCGTCCAACAGAGTAGTGCGAAAGGCTTTGCTGAATTTTTCTTTTCTTATGTTAGTGAGAACCAGGCCCGTGACGACTATGATTAGGATAATGGAGAGCAAGACTAACACCAGATTGATAATGCAATAAATTCAGTCTCGTGTTGTGCAAATTATGCGCGAGCCTACCGTGTAGAGTAGATTTTTAAAAAATTCTTGAATAAAACTCTCAAAACTCAAAACTCTTTATCACGCAGTGACCTTCAGAGAAAGTAAAAGTTATTTGTTTGTTACCTCAGACAGACAGACATATATTCTGCATTTTATAACTCTTTTCAACACACAATATTTGTTGTAAAGATAACAACAAGAAAAATTCATAAAATTTTTCAAATCTTTATCGTTAGTTTATGGAATGAAATGATAATTTAAAAAAAAATGCTTGCTTGTATGGGAATTAGAAAGAAAAAAATAGGAAAAACCAACATGGCACTTGTCAATCTACATTCACATACACACACATACATATCTATACAGGCAGGTGAAATCAAATAAAATTTAATCCTGAAGTAAAGGTTTTCAAAACAACAAAAAAAATCGGAAATTTTCTACCTGCATAGCTAAGCTAAGCAACACAAACTCATTAACGTGCCTTCATAAATTTTCTAAATTTGACACACTCACACATCAATTCTAAACTGTCTGTCTGGCTGGCTGGCATTATCTTTTCTTTTCTGTTCTTATTTCTAGACAAAATTCAAGCGTTGAATAGACAGACAGACACAATCAATGTGATGTTTGTCTGCTGTTTGTAATAAGTCTATCTGTATGTCTGTCTGTCTGTCCGTCTGTCTCTCCATTTGTTAAAATGTCTGCCGCATTTAAGATTTTAGTTTCTTTCTTTCATTCTTTCCTGCAGAACACAAAGTTAATCGTTGGATTTAATGATGTCTGTCTGTCTGTCAGTCTATTTTCCTAAAACGTTTCTTTCTTTGCTTAGACGCTAGGCTGGTCTTACCACCTGTGGTTTTCCTTCAATTCTTTTAGTTGCGTTTCGATATTTTTTCTTCTAGATTTTCATTCTAAAACGCTTTTCCTGTCAAATCATCAATTGGCGCCTTTTTTAATTGAGCGTAACAAAGATTTTTCAAACTGATTTCAAACTACAGCTTCAAACAAAAAGAAAATTGCATCAAAAACGATCAAAAATTTATCACACGCACTCCTAAAAGGAGCAGGAATAGATTCTTTATTCTCTCCAACTCTTTCAGCATTTCGGCATGGCTTCTCCACGTTAGAACTCGAGGCCTTTATTTACTCCCTTCCATTCCACATTAATTTGCACGCCTGTATCACAGTCGATAAGGTTTCTTGTCTTTTTCACAGCCTATGATTAAACATATTCTTAACTAAGCTAGATCATTAACCTAGGAGAAAAGTCTAAGCGTGCTTTTTTAGGGTTTAAGTAGACTTGTTGTGCGTCCTCCATTCAGCCTTTGCCAAATTTTCTGCGCTGTTCTGAACCTGACCGAAGCCGTTTCATCTATTGCTGACGAGTTTACGACCACATTGTCAACTTATAAGCTCTTGCAGATTCTCAAAAAATTCACAACGTCAAGAATTCATCGGAGAGTTCGATAGTTGTGCCCCGTCTAGTCAGTCTCTGTGTAAAAGGTACCCATATAACATGAACATCGTATCGATTTTCCACCTCGTTGAGATATCCGTGATAGTTGTGCACCGTCTTGGAGTTCATAAATTTAGAATATAGTGCTCTGATAGACGCCTAGCTATCGTAAAGTTCCTTAATTTAGCGCTTAGGGACATTTGCGTCCCCAATAATTTACAGAGATTCGGCAGCTTTATATACCGGGATAACAACATGCCAAAGAAATCGTTTTTAATTCGAATTTCAGCATTTTGTGTATAAATCATAGAATTTTTAACTGAGCCATGGATTACACTGCATTATCGACTTAAAGTCGAAAATGCCAAAGACATTCGATTTGAATTAAAATGATGAAAATTATTGATTATTTCCAATGTATTCTAAACAGTTTTCGCCCTTTATTTAAAAGGTTTATTATTTGAACTTCAAATTCTTTAAATTTAACACTCCCCCTGCTGGCTGCTGGCTGTCTTTTACCTGGTCAGGCAGCAGAGATGAAGATGAAGTTGAGTAATACATTCTCCCTCTACATATGTATTCCTGTTGAAGCTTTTTAATTTTTCATATTCACATTCAGCAAACAGCAAACAATCGCACTTACACTTAGAAAAGGCTGACGGACTGAGCCACCCATTCGCTTACCATCAAATGTATGCCGCCATATACACACGTGCCAAACATTTCAAATAGAAAATAAATATTCTCTCTTGTAAATTTTTTCAAAAAAATTAAAGAAAAAAAACCGAAAAAAAACATTTCAATACGTAACGTAAAAATACTATGTTTCCTCGGTGTGCGTATGTCCTTTTTTTATCCTGCATCCATTCATTTTTCCTGGCTGGCTGCCTGCCTGCCTAAATGCCAGTTTGCCTTGCCATACTCTAAGTCCGTCTGACCGTCTCTGCCTCATATGTACGCTCATAAATATGCAAAAAAAAAAACATTTTAAATAAAATAAATAAACACATGCGTAAAAAGGCAACTGGACTCATGTGTGTGAGTGATTTTGACTCCATTCCACATATTAAGCCTCTATCAACCCCCTTTCCTTCCATACCTTCCCAAAAATAAATAATAACAAGGCATTGAAAATTAAAATTTTAGTTCAAGAGTTTTTCCTTAAGCAACGTACATTACAATCATAAATATATCAAGTTAGGGATGTCGGCCTCCTATTGTTAATATTAAAAAGTAAATTTCGTCTCGCGTGAAACGAATGTAAAACACCCGCAAACAATACCCGACAGGAAGCTGATGTCGATGGTAAATAGGTCTCCTCTTGCATCTTGACGATCTTTTGAAAAAATCTCCAGTTGCAGTTGGTTACGATTCAGATAATAACGTCGGTTGACATAACTGAAGTAATGGTGTAAACATGTCCTCTGACGACATTAGAATCCCTGTGTTGTATATTTCAGTGTGAGCATTGTAACCTTTTCGTTCGAATGTCTGATATTTTCTTCCCTGGCTGCTTCTTTTCATAACCGGTAAACTTTCCGATTTTGGAAAGTGCTTTGCTACGAGAACAATCCTAAGTTCTCTTCCCATTCCACAGCCATCAGTCATCGACCAAGAAAGATGATGATTTTATCGAGCAAAAATGCAATTCGTTGCAAGTCAGAGATTGAAAAAATGCATGTCATTACCCAAGGAAATTCCAATCATTGACAAAGAAAACTGAAAGTCATCGGCAAAGAAAAATACAAATCTTCGAGTAAAAAATGCCTGCCATCATCCATAAAAACTACAAATCATCTACCAAAACACGCAAGTCAGCTACCAACATGCAAAAAATACGATATTTTGCTGCATATTTATCATATTAACTCAATGAGAATTATTAAAATTTTTAAGTTCATTCATAAAGCACTTTTTTGTTCTTATAAAAAAGTTATATCTCCGGTATAAGTACGGCTCGACCCTAAAGAAAACTGTTTTGGAATCCTTAATTTCAGGGCCATCTAGTCCATTAGATCCATTTTTCCTACAGGTCCATTTTTATCCGATTTTGACCGATTTCCATAAAGCACATCTTTTTGGTTATTAGGAAAAAAAAGTTAGCTGCGTTGCCTTTACTAAATGTACTGTTATGTTGAACCATCCTTGCTTCATGACTTGCCACCACCAGAATATGCACGATGCTCTGGACTACTCTGGCGAGGGAAAAAACTAAAGCCATCGTGGATCTTGGCAGGAATTAAATCAAGCTCTTGAGCGATGCAAGGAATTAAATCAAGCTCTTGAGCGATGCAATTAATGAACACTGTATGATTGGACGCACATGTCTTAGCATATGGGCAGATAGCACATCTACATTATAAACAGAGAGTTCTCTGTGTATGAACGTCCAGCTTTATAGGAAACTCGTCTAGGATACCGTGGTTCTTAAAGTTGCTTTTAAAATCTTATCTTTAAATCTGAATGTGATAGCATTAGTCAAGAGAACTAGTTGATAGACCCCATAGATTGTGGCTGGGACTGGATGGAAGAGGTGATGTTGTCCGAGTAAAAATGAGAAATAAAACTTGCTAATAGAGTCAAATAGATCAGTGGTGACAACAGCAGCGTTTCGTGTTTTTATCATATAATTTTTAAATTAAACGTTAAACCACTTTGTGGATATTTTAATGTTTATAAACACCCTGTTTCAATGAAATGTTTTTCATCAAAGCGAACATCCCTGTTGTTTGTAGTCATTGGTTTAACACTAAAACAAACCGTCTAGGGTTCCATTTGCATTTTTGAAAGCCATTAGTTTTGTAATTGTGCGATATCTACCGAATTCAAGTGTGTCCCAGTACCCATGTGAATATAGTGCAGCTCAGCCATTTCGTTGAAAGATTTGCGGCAACTTAAAACCGTCTTTCGGGACCCTTGTTAGAGTTTCCTCTCAATTTTTAGAAGCTAAAACAGTATGTTTCCATGCCGCAATTTATTCTTAGAATTAAAAAGTATGTTTTGTTTTATTTTTTGGAACCCCAAAATACCCTTTTATAGCCTTCACTTTATTTTCTGAAAGCAAAAGTACCTTTTCATACTTTTTACTTTATTTTCTGAAAGCAAAAATAAATTTCTAATATTAGAATTCAAAACCAAAACTTTTTCTTGGCAGCTGTTTTATTTTAGAGGCTTTTTTATAGCTTCTATTTTATTTAAAGGAACAAAAAGTACCTTTTCCTAGGCTCTATTTGGTTTTTAGAAGCCAAAAGTACCTTTTCATAGCTCCTGATTTATACTTAAAACCCATAATTTCTGCCCATAGCCTTTGTATAATTTTTAGAAGTCAAAAATATCTTTTCACGGTCTTTATTTAATTTTTAGAGTAGCTTTTCATAGCTTCAATTTTGTTTTTACAAGCCAAGGTACTTTTTCATAGCTTCTATTTTACTTTTACATACATACATAATTGGCCATTACAACCCTTCAGTCAGGATTACGGCCTAGCTTTGCTCACACCACTTATGTTGCGTGTGCTAATTTTATACATACTGGCGGGACCTGCAGTTTAAAGTCGACTCCGAACGACAGATTTTTTTGAGAAACTTTTCATGGCAATTTTATTTACTCTCAGAGTTTTTGCCAGAAATATGCTGAGAGGAAGTCGCCGAAGAAATATTTTTCATATTTCATTTTTGATGTCTGACGCGGGGATTCGAACCCGCTGGCCTTTCGTCTAATAAGCCAACACACTACCTACTAGACTACGGCGACTTCTATTTTACTTTTAGAAATCGAAAAATACATTTTCACAGTCTATATTTTGTTTTTAGAAACCGAAAGTAACTTTTTATTGCCCGTCATTTATGTCTAGAAACCAAAAGTACCATCCCATAGCCTTTGTATAATTTTTAGAAGTCAATAGTACTTTTCGTGGTCTTTTTCTAATTTTTAGAAGCCAAAAGTGCCTTTTCATGGCCTCTACTTTACTTTTGGACACCGAAAAGAGTCTTCATAGCTTTTATTTTATTTAAAGGAACCAAAAGTACCATTTAAAGGTCATCATTTTATTTATAGGAAACAAAAATGCCATCCAATAGTACTTTTTCATAACGTCTTTCTTATTTATAGAAATCAGAAGTACACTTTCATGGTCTTTATTTAATTTTTCGAAAACCAAAGTACCTTTTCATAACCTCTATTTTACTTTTAGATACCCAAAGTGCAAAAGCTAGGTACAATGATTTTAAAAAAACTAATTTTTTAAAGTTTGCAAAATTTTTGAAACGCAGTTTCATTGTTATGGATTTCCTTACTATTCCTTTTAATTATTCCTGTATGTATGAATGCTGTATGTATGTCTGAAAAAAGTACTTTTTTAGACAATTTTTTTGGTTTTCTAATTACAAAACTACTTGGGGTTTCTTGTTAAATATTCAGATTTTTAATTGTGTATCTCATGTTAAACGTTGTTGTTGTTTTTTTCTTCTTTTCTTTCTTTCTTTCTTTTTATTAAATTTATACAATTTTATTTATTAATAATATTTGTTTTATATTATATTACAACTTAAGTGTTTTTCTTTTATTTTTTAATTTATTTTTTATGGATATTCAATAAGTTTTTTTTAGAATACTAA
>QOCX01000574.1:87860-123917 GCA_005959815.1 Sarcophaga bullata
ATTAGTAAAAAAATAAAATAAAATAACGATAAGCAATTAATAAAAATAGAAAAATAATGTACAATAAATGCATTTTAAACAAAAGCTATTAAAAATAATTGTAATTGAAATAAAAAATATTTAAAAAACGTTAAAAGAATAAAAAAAAATGTTTTTCAGGCATAATTCATTAGGAATTTTGTAATCATAATTTATTTTTTTTGATAAGAAACATATGAGAGCAAAAGTAACCTAAACACTAAAACTTAAGAGAATTATCACTAACCGAAAAATGTTTCTAACAGCTATAGATAGGTAGTAATAGAAAAATTATTAAACAATTGCTATCTATTAAATCCAGCAAGTGTTCTAAGACTTTAAAGGTATAGCTTTCATTGAGAGCACATGTTCACTGGCATGCTATGAACAACTGTGTTCAGAGGTCATAAAGTCACTAAGACACTCAATGTCGATATAATCTCTTAGAGTGGTTATTTTGTATTTTGAATCGAAAGTAAATTCACTCGAATCTTATGTTTTATAGTCTTACGTTTCAAAAATTCTTCTAAACTACTCCTTCTACTTCTAAACATCTCTAGGGAGCTCAAAGGCTAAGTTGAAAACCATAGTGAATAAAACAAGCGTATACGGATATAATATTTGCCGGTTAAATCACTCGTTATCCAATGTGCAGGCAACGTTTTAAACCTTAAAAAAGCTGCACAATTAAACAAAGCCGAGTCAGTGTCGATTAATTGCAACATACAGCAGGAATTTTTTATATAAGTCTAGGGAATAAAGGAAGTAATTTGGTTGGTTCTCCTTCGTTATGTTCCTAATACGCTAGCAAGGCAATACAAGCTCATTTATATGATCGCCTTTGAATTGATTGCAACAGACGATTCTTTTAAGAATGGTTTTCAACCAATTTTTCGCACATTAACGAAACGTGACTGTTTCCTTAACAAATTTATTTTCTTGGAATCGAATTTTACAAGCATTGTTATGGCTTCAGTTACTTTTGCCTTCAAAGTTTTAGATCATTAGGTATGGTATTGGAATATATTTCAATAATGAATTTAAATTAAAGAAATTAAATTATAAACATTTATACACAGTCCATCAATTTAAAGAGAAGAAAAATACAGAATATAACCACAAACGTAAAATGTTTTAAAGGAAATCATGCATGGCAATAAAAACATTACTTATTAACAGTTATAATCCAATTTATAACAAAAAAAAAAAAACAAAACACTTTGAATTATTAAATGTTAAATCATTGATAAACATTGAATTTATTTTTGTTAGAAAAAGAAAAAAAAATAAAGAAAAACAGAAAACTTCCTATAAGAGAACAGGGTTCGGTTCTTCCTTTTTATTGTATAGCTAATGTCTTTAGAAAATATATATTTATATAGGCCTGTAGGTAGGTAGATATAATAAATTGTATAATAAAACCTATTTAACAAATAAAAAAATGGAAAAATAAAAGTATTAATAATAGAAAAAAAAAGAAAACACTTTCTATAGTTTACATAGGTAAATTGGTATATAATAATATGGTTAAAGATTATTAAATAATTATTTATATATCGTATGTATATTGTATATTAGATAGAGACTAAATAAGGTACCTAATTAAACAATTAAACAAACAGGTAAACAAAAAGTTAAGAAGGCATCAATCATACACACTCTCTATACAATTAAAAAATCTTTAAATTTTTTTCTTTCGATTATTCTTTCCTTTGCTATTTCTTTTGCTCAAAAAAAAAAAAAACTTAATTTAAATGAATTATTTATTGCATATTATAATAATAATTAATAAAAAAAACAACTTTTAGTTATTTAAATAAATATAGTAAAAAAAATCTCTTTGCTATCCGGCTTTACGTTTTTTAGGTTATGTTTTGTTTTCAACACAAATTAGTTAAAAATTAGTAGTTTAAGTAGAGTAGTACAAGTACAAGTAATTAGTATTTGTTTGTTTGTCTAATTATAGTTTAATTGTTTATTTATTAGCAAATACATTGTAATCGTTTTCGTTTAATTTCGTATTCAACGCATTCGTTTCTTTTTTTACTATATTTTAGCTGATGTTTATATATCGTATGTATATTGTATATTACGATAGAGACTAAATAAGGTACCTAATTAAACAATTAAACAAACAGGTAAACAAAAGTTAAGAAGGCATCAATCATACACACTCTCTATACAATTAAAAAATCTTTAAATTTTTTTCTTTCGATTATTCTTTCCTTTGCTATTTCTTTTGCTCAAAAAAAAAAAAAACTTAATTAAATGAATTATTTATTGCATATTATAATAATAATTAATAAAAAAAACAACTTTTAGTTATTTAAAAAATATAGTAAAAAAATCTCTTTGCTATCCGGCTTTACGTTTTTTAGGTTATGTTTTGTTTTCAACACAAATTAGTTAAAAATTAGTAGTTTAAGTAGAGTAGTACAAGTACAAGTAATTAGTATTTGTTTGTTTGTCTAATTATAGTTTAATTGTTTATTTATTAGCAAATACATTGTAATCGTTTTCGTTTAATTTCGTATTCAACGCATTCGTTTCTTTTTTTACTATATTTTAGCTGATGTTTTTTTTTTCTTTCGAATCTACAAACTGTAGAATATAATAATTTTTGAATAACATTTCTTTTATAAATTTGCTAAAATTATTTTGTTTTTGTTTCTGTTTTTAATATATATTATATTGTATAGTATATATATGTTACGTTATTATTATTATTTTTCATTTTATTTGTTTTGTTTTGTTTTTTAAATACATTTAAACTATAAACATTGTTTTAAACCACACCCACAACACAACACACACTTTAAGATTTGCACATACATTATTTAATAATTTTTTTCTTTCTTTCTTTCTTTTTTCAACTTTGTTAACAAAAAATCTTATTGTTTTTGTTTTTGTTTTTGTTTTTGTTTTTATCTATTATTTATCCTGTGTTACAACAAAATGAAATTAATTTAATTTCATTTCATTAAATTTAAAAATAGAAAAACAAATTTTAATAACCAGTACCGCTGGTAAATTGATTAGGATTATAGAATTGAGGTGTCTGAAATGAAACAATGATAAAGAGAAAATAAATTATTAAAACAATAATAATAATAATTAATTAATTATATAATAAATTATGTTTTTAAAGCTCTTAGAATCCCTTGCCCTAAAAAAAATCATGACAGTGAAATTGGCCACTCGCACATAAGATAAAATAAAGTCTCTTTATCTTGTTTAGACTAAGAGTCCTCCTGAAGTCTATAGCATGCCTTCTAAGCAGCCTAGTGGCTGCAATAGTTCAATAAATGACTATGCGAAATGATGGCAATCCAGCAAAACCTAACAATATTGCACGTATCTATCTGCTGTCAAGGCAATTGAGCTACACTGTAAAACAACTTCTAATAGCGCAATGGTTACAATAGTTGGTGTCGATGGATGACCATGTGATATCTCATCGCAATGCAGCAGAAAACGACTCAAGAAATCTTGGTCGATCAAAGTACCCCTAGAGACGTACGATATATCAAGAGATTTTTTTTTTTAGTTTAACTTACATCTTGTTGTTGGTTTTGTTGTTGATACCGTTGTTCCTGACTAACGCCACCGCTATTAGCACTTGTGGCAGCTGGCTGTGTACCGGGTATAAAGAAGCCACCTTGAGGCACAGCGGCGGGTGGTAGAGCAGGTGCTAAAATATTTTCGGCAGCCTTATTTACAGGAGCACCAGAAGGATTAAAAACATCCACGTAGGCATTTTTCAAAGCTAAAAACGAAAACAAAAACAAGAATTAAAAAGAAAAAATTTTTAATTTTAAAACGCATTTCAACTCACTTCGGTTTCTTTGCATTTTAAACATGTTGGATTGTAAAGTAGGAGTTTTAGCGGGTCCTGGAGGCTGTTGGCCTTGATTCTGCGAGGACTGCTGCTGTTGTTGCATAGGATTTGGAGAAGCCGCTGGCGTTACATGAGGCACAAATTGTTGAGTTTGTTGCTGTTGATTCGTATCCATAAAAGGTATTTGATTTAATTGTTGTGTTTGAGGTTGGGGTTGCTGTGGTTGCTGTGGTTGCTGCTGTTGGGGCTGTGACTGTTGTTGTGGTAAAGATTGAGTTTGAGGCTGTGAAGGCATTAAATCACTCATTTTGGGTGGTGGCTTAAAAGCTTCCTGTTCATCGGCATCACCATCTGTGTTAACCCATTTCTTTTTCTCTGGATCCCATACTATTGAGGGATTCTTGTCATCGGGTAAAATCATTTGATTTTTAGGTTTCAACGAGAATTTATTCCATATGCCACCAAACCAACCGCTATTTTGATTAGATTGTTGGGTGCTAAATATATAGAAATAATTAAGCTTATGAATATGATGTAAAAATTAATTTATAGAATGCAATTTTGTTACCCTTTATTTAAATCTTTGTCATCCTTTTTAGCACCTTTTTGTTGTTGTGTTTGTAGTTGCTGTTGTGCTGATTTCTTAGCATCACTACCTGTTAAATGCTGAGCTTGTTGCTTTTTAGCTGATGTATTCTCATCATCGGTATCGTAAGTTTTCGTTTTCGGCATCGAAATCGTGGGTCGTGCATTCTAAATTGTTTACAAGGGTATATATTATATGTTATACAAAGGTTTTAGTTTTTGTATTAGAAAAAGAAATTTTTTTTTAATAAAAAAAAGTATTTGAAATATGCAGGCGCAGTTTAAAGTCATTTATAGTTGTAGTATATCGTATTACAGATTATTAAAAAAAGCTGGCTTTCTCTATAAAAAGATTATTTTTTTAGCAATAAATTTTTAAGCTTATAAATAACTTATTCTAATACTTAACTTATGATGCTTAAATTTAGTTAAAATTTGTCCTAAAACTTAAAAATTAATCCATTAAAAACGAATACAACAGATATTAAGAAGTAGTAGTTAATAAAATCTTTTCGAAATTTAAAACTGAAACCATTTTCTATAATCAATTATAATAACAATAACAACAAATAAAAAAATAACGAGTTAGAACACTGGGTTCATTGCCGTCCAGGCAATCAATGCCCTCCCTCCTAAAAAACAAACTCAAAAATAATTTTTTATTTGGTAGGAATATTTAGTTTAGTCTGCCATTAAATAAGTTTAAAGACTCATATTGCGTTTATACTAGAAAGGGGAAGAAGAGAAGCAGAAGATATTAGTTATAGGTATTCATAAACAGATCATTGCGAAAGATTCTGAGAATGCTCTGGCCTCACTTGAATAGAAACAGCCAAAAGACAATGTAGTTGGACAATGTAGCTTTTTGGAAGACTAAATGAAGGTCTGACTTTAAAATAGCTATGCTATCATGGAATTAAAGAAAAGTTCTATGACCGTTTACGGCTTTATGTACCTAGCTTTTATTACGCCAGCAGGCTTAATACTGAACTTTTTACCGAAACAGTAATAGTACTGGGTCTACCAACCACTGGAGGTTTATGATTGAATTTTCTGCATGAGTGACTTGATAATCTGGTTATCTCCTATGTAGACAATGTCAATTGACCATCGGAATCGGATAATTTGACCCCCTTTATATCGCATAAAAATATGCGAATAAACGATAAATCACAGCAGGCTCCGAGAAGCCGTTTGCGGCCATTTGAACGTAGAGACCTGTCAAACGAATTAAAAAGTTTGATCATATCTAACACACATTTTGTTTTATTAAAATTTTAAATAAGAATGGCTTAATATCAGCTTTCGAAACATTTTTAAGGCAAACTGTTAATATTTAAAAGTACAGTTAAACAATTTAATTTAATTAAATTAAAAACAATTTGGTTTTACAGCCAGAGAGAAATGTTTGAGTCTAACTTAGATAATTCCACATAGGCAATATTATAAAAACTGTCATATTATATATAAATTTCGAAGAATAAACAAAAATTATTTGAATAACATAATAAGTATTGGTTAAAAAACAAAATGTTATTAAAGAAAATGTTCTAAAAAGCCTGAACTTAAATAATCACATTAAAATTTACTTCATTTTTAAAGCAATAAACTTAAATTTATTCAAATATTCATAAAAACCTTTTTATTCAAATTATATTTGCATTTCGTATTAAAAACAACTCAAAAAAAAAAATAAAACAAACTTTTTTGCAACAAAAAATAAAAAAAACCAACAAAAGCTTCATTAACATATTCAAATAACAAAACAGGGAAATAATAAAACAACAATTAAAACTTGGTAAGAGAGAAAGCAAGAAAAAAAACAACAACGACAATTAATTAAACAAAAACCAAGTGCGGTATGCATGTATGTACGTATATTCATTTCATATAAGACTGTTGTTATGGATCACTAACCAAATGTAATTACGAATTTGTTTTCTTCATTACAACCAAAAAAGAAATCTATTTTCACTTTTAGCATTGATTAAGTTTAATTTGGTTTATTTTTTTTCTATGTATTGTATTAATAGTTTAATTAATATGTATATTAATATTTAGGCTTAACTACTGATTAAAACATTTGAGGTTTTTTTCTTTTGTTTTAAATATTTTTCTTTAAATCTATAGGATCATCGATATTAAATGTTCTTAAAACCGGTGGTTGTTTAGCGGATGCTTTCATTTTAAATGATTTCTCATCGAACGTTTTCGAATCGATATACTGTTCGAATTGTTGCAATGATTGTTCAACTTCATTGCACATTTTTTTATAATTTAAAGGTATTGAGGGATCATTGATTAACTCTTGCATCGACCATACTTGATGGTGTTGAGGATGATGGTGATGGTGACTGTGGCTTGAAGCAGCAGGTGGGTGTTTAGTTTCTTTGCCAAATGTTTTTGTTGAACGAAGTAAACAATGTTTATCATTGCTTTCATCATTATCATTATCAAAATCTAAGTCATCATCCTCATCATCAACATCATCATCATCATCATCATCATCGGCATAGATATCTTCATCATCATCATAATTCGAAGATGATTCATAAGCTTCATAATCCCCATCATTGGCATTGTCATTGGCTGCCTCAGGATCATAATTATTGAAACGTGTATGCAAAGGCATATCAATGGGAAAGGTGCCATTGAATACAATATTTTTGTTTAAGAGATTCGGTTGATTATACTTTACAAACTGATGAGGAGCAGGATGATGAGCATGATGATGATGATGATGAGGTTGATGTTGATGCTGATGTTGATAATGTTGTGAAGTATTAGTTGTAGCCACTAAATTGTTACACGAGGATTTTTGTGGACTAGTTTTCTGTGATTTCTCTTGAGAGGCGGCACTTTCATTTCCGATTTTATTGTTTTCTGGTATTATGAAATTTACTTTTTTCGTATGAGGCATGTTACCAGGCGTAGCTGGTAATGTTGTTGCAACCGTTGTTGTAACATCATTTGAATTGTTTAAATCTGTAGCTTTAGCTGCTGCTGTAGCTGTTTTAGAATTGATTTTTAATATGGTTGCAGCAGCAGTAGTAGCCGTATTGCGTTTAGTTTTATTTAGTTTAAGGGACATTAATACATTATCGTTATCGTTATCGTTATCGTTAACGTTAACGTTATTGTGATTATTTTTAGCTGTAACTGCATTAGAAGCTGCTTGTTGTAGTACAGTCATGTTGTTTAAATTACTTACATTGTTCATAAGAAACGGTGTGGTATGGTTACTAGGAACCATCATATGTTCGCTACTATTATTATTAGTAGGGGCTGTTAATTTATTAAATGCTGCTGTTGTTGTTGTTGTTGAAGATTTTAAATCTAAAGGTAAGGAGTTGGGTTGCTTTGCTATCATAACTTCATCTTTAATTTGGTTTTGTAATATTGATTTCGTTTTGAATTTATCCTTATTGTTATTAGTTTTCGTATTAACAATGGCGTTAAGGGAGGAGAAGGATGTTAAGGAGGAGGAGTTGTTGTTGTTGTTGTTGTTGTTGGTTTTCAATTTATCAGGCGACTTTTTTGTAGTTTGCAAAGCTAATGATGTTTTACAGTCTTTAGTAGTTGTAGCAGTAGTAGGTGTTGCTGTGGTACCAGCCTTTAATGGTTTCTTTTGTAAGGCCAACAACATTTCTTTATTATTTTTATTGTTTATTAACTCAGGCTAATATATATAGAAACAATCCAAATATAAAAGGGGTAAGCATGTGTGTATAAAATTTTTAAGAAAATTATTTTAAATTTTGAAAACAAAAGATTTTCAAAAGATTTTTGAAGAAAAAACAAAAAGATACCAATTTAAAATCATTCGTTTTTAAGAAAAAGCCATAAGAATAAATCTTGTAAAGTATGAGAAGAAATTAAAGCCTAAAAAAATATGGTTTTTGTTGCAAATTTCATTTCAAAATAAAAAATTGTTCAATTTCAATGTTTCAATCAAATATAAATAAAAAAAAAAGAAATTTTAAAATTTAAATAAAAAAAAGACAAGAAAGTAAAAGAAGAAAAAAACATAAACTATTAACCTACCTCTTCTCCCAACTGCTGTTGTTGTTGTTGTTGCAAAGCCCAATAGTCATAAGATTGTTGTTGCTGTTGTTGACCCTCCACATTAGTTGCATTGCCTTCTAAAGCATTATATTGCAAGGACTGTTGCATAGGATCATAATTGTTATTATAGCTTTGCTGCTGCTGCTGATGTTGTTGTTGTGGCACATCGGTTTGTAAATATTGTGGCTGTGTTTGATAAGCATCTTGTAAAGAGTTTTCTACACCAGTTTGTTGTAAATCTTTGGCATTATTGGTAGGCAGTTCGTTAGGCAAAGATTGTTGTTGCTGTTGCTGTTGATTGTAGCTTTCCACTGGCTGTTGTTCACCCATCTGCTGTTCCGGATTATAAAATAAAGGCTGTTGTTGTTGTTGTTTCACATTCCCCGGCGTGGTTTGTTGCTGTTGTTGCTGATATTGTAAATTCAATTCACTAAATTGTTTATTAATTTCCATAAATTGTTGATCAATTTGTTGTTGCTGATAATTATAATTGGGATCTTGTGTTAAATTATTGTATTGTTGTTGAGCATCTGTCGTAGCAGATGATGAATGGTGTAAATAATCCTGCTGATGATATTGTTGGGCTAAATGTCGTAAATTTTGCAACCATTTTTGTTCTTCCATTTGTTGTGAACTGGCATTCACAAGATTATTGTCTTCATTGGTTAGTTGCGAGTCATCCATGGTTTTTTCTAAAACAGGATCGTAGTATTTTAAGCGATCAGCCAGTTCATAAACCTAAAATAAAAAGAAATTTGTTTTAAAACCCTAAAAGGGAAATCTAAGTATTGTTAACAGCTTTACCTTATTTATAAAACTATTTTCATATTTAGTAGGATCCCTTGCAATATGTAAAGCAATTTGTTCCAAATACATTAAACTTTTCAAATGGAAACCATAGTCCAGCAGGCGACAAGCCAGCAGAAATTTATAAGGCTAAAAATTAAAACTTTTATTAACACAAAAACAAATAAAAAATAAAACAAATAAATCCCTATCCATACCTGGAATTCAACAATAGAAAAGTGTTCATCATTTAAAGAGCAAGCATATTCATAAATTTCGGTCATTATAATGGCCTCATTATGGGCAAAATCTTGGAATTGCTTGTAGTGGGAAGAGCCCAATAAAACCAATCTTTCGAAAGCCACAAAAATAAAAACACATTTTCAATTTAAAATATCATCTTAATTGAATTATAAAACTCCACTTACTTGGGTAAATGTTGTTGCAAGGAAGTCTCCTGAGTAGCCGTTTCCTGATAACGACCAAAGCCTACTTGAGCCATTAGATAACAGAAATGGGCAGCATATAAATCGCCACGATGAAACAGGGAGTCGCCCAAAGTGGTTATGGCTTTGCGATCTAATTCCGGTTTTTGTGAAGTATTCGATAGAATCATAGACAAATGTGGCCGCCAATCTCCCCATTTCTCATCTTGCACACAGGTAACACTAGAGGGTGTACGGCCACTCATCAACTGATATAAGGTCTGCAAGGGATCATTTAAAGACAATTTATTGGCAAATTTCATCATGACATTGGCATGGGAACGACGATCCAGCTTGGAAGCCAAAAATAAAGCATGACCCCATAGATTATTATCGGTAGCCCATTCTAAGGCCTCATTGACATTGCCATACAACAAATAGTTTCTAAATTTCTCAGTTATCTCAATTTCTGTTAAACTACCAGAGTTGGAAGTTTCGTCATCATTGTTTTCCTTCACATTTTCTTGTAAATCTGATACGACATCCTCTGTTTTATCAAGTTTAAGAGCTACTATCTCTTCATCTATATTATCCTTGGGAGTATCCAATTGTTCTACAGGTGAAGCAGAGCCTGATTTCGATTTTAAAGAATTATTGTTTGTAGTTTCGGGTGTATGATAAGGAAACTGTTGTTGATTCTTTAAGAGTAACTCGGCTATATCAGTGCCTACAACTCTCTAAAAAAATTTTCAATAAAATTAATTAAGAATATAATTTGTTTAAAAAACAAAAACAAAAACTTACGCCATTTTGTTTTAATAACAAGATCAATAAATTCCACATTAAAGTATAGGAACCTCTATAACGCTCAGCATTATTGGATATTAACTGTTTGGCATATATGGTGGTTTCCATGGGGCCCAAACGTATTTGCTCTTGGCAAAATTCTATAACAGTTTTCTTGTGAGACAAACCTCTCACCAAAGGTCCCGGGAAGACTTTAAACAATTTGCGTGTCTCATCATTGGGTTTAAATTTCAACAACTTCACAATATTGCTGATACTGCCATTGGGTGTATATTTGGGTTTGACTGTCACCAGAATACCCGCATCGAAACTAACAATCGTATGTTCGGTTATAAATTTACAAGGCGTTAAACGTTGTGGTTCTGTGGCAACAGGATCTGGATCACGCAGTGACAAAGTACCAGATCTAAATGAAATTGAAGTTAAATATTAACAGAAATATTTTTAAAGAAAAAAAAAACATTTAAAATATTCCATTTTTAGCAATCCTTTTAGCAAATTAAAGTTTAAAATAAATCATTTACGTTAAAAACAAAATACAAAAAAAAAAACTTTGCCACATGCTTCATGAAAATTAATATCAAAAGAAAAAAAAAAGAAAACTAAACTTTAAATATAAAAAATTAAATGAAATTATTTGAAAAAAAAACTTAAATTTAAAATGTTAAATTAAAACTTCTTGAAGGCTGCGCAGGCATGCAAAGAAAACTTAGTTAGTTTATTGGTAGGTAAAGAACTATCCATAGAAAGGAAATTCAGTTAGAAAATAATAATCTTTAGAGTAAAGAATTAAGACATGCTTTCAGTTCAGTGAAAGTATTTCAAGAGAAATGAATGAATGATTCTGTTGTATGTAAGAGAATAGACACTGAGAGAATATCTTTAAAGAATTACTACCAATAAGGAATTTTTAATTGTAACTTATAATAGAGTAAACTTAAAGCGAAAAGTGATACTTTAAATAACTTAAAAAATGTATTTTAAATCCTCTAAAGTTTTTCTCTTTTAATTTTCCCTTAAAAACCTTGTGTACATATATACATACTTTTCTTTCCATAGATTAAAAATCTCAAGCAAAAAGTAGTTATAAACCCTTTATACTTTTTTTTTACATTCAAACAAAATACGACTTCATGCACTTAAAAGAAAAGTAGAAACATAGAATTACAGTATCAGACAAAACTAAAGCGCGTATGGCTTTCTCCTTATTTTAAAAATAAAGAAAAAGTATTATAAGGGACAAAAGGCAGCTGCAAAACTAAACACTATTTACTGTGCCACGTCAAATTCCAAACATTTAAAAAAAAACATTTGTTGGCGCTTAAAAATTCTCTCGACCTTAATCAATTATTAGCAGGGGTTTTGATTGTTAGTATAACCTAAATACCGGTCCTTTGTTATTACTAATACACGCTTTACTAAGATAGTTTTTTAAACTAAAATGCCATTCAAAGTATTATCTGTCCTTCGGAAGTTACGGCTTTTTCCTTATTATCTTATTGGAAATTATTGGCTTTCGCCTCAAAAAAATCTTTCGTGAATTGAGAAAATTTGTCATACCCTGCTCCTAATTATTAATTAATTATTAATTATCGATTAATGATACGATTTCTTTCGATTGAGCTTGTCATAATGGATCCACATTTTGTCGCCATCGATAAATCGTTGCAAAAATATTTTCTTTTTAAAGCAATCTATCCTTCACCGACTTGCAAAAACGTTTTTTTTTAATTTCCCGACTTCAGTTCATGTTGCTGCCAATTTTCTTACTTTTGAATAAATGCTGCTGCTTACAAACGCTTTGAATTGAGTGTTGGATTCGTGTCTAAAGATTGTGCAAGCTTGTCTTGTATCTCCCGCGGAACTTAATTAAGCAATATTTCTCAAATGGTCTTCAATTTTTTTTTGCTGCTCCACTCTGATGTCTTTTTATCCTTGATGTCAAAATCACCATTTTTTATGAACCACTAAACCACACGATAGACTGTGTTTTTGATAGAGCGTAATTAATGCATAATTCCACCAGCAAACAATTACTCGCTCATGCAGTTTTCTACGCAAAAAAAATTGCTCAACAAATCTTCCCCAAAATGCTGTTGTATTCGGCAGTTTGAAAGAGTTTCCATTGTGAATAAAATTGTGATGTGTTCACCCAAACCAAACAATGTTGAGTGATTTTGACAGCTCAAGAATTGCTCTTTCAAATGATTAAAAACAATGCATAGGCAAGTAGTCACATATAACGTAAATGACCAGGTTTTAAGTTATACTAACAACATGAAATTTCGTGCTTTCATTTTATCCAATACTGTAGACAGACAAACACTTCGTTTATAAGAAATTTCGTTTTTCTAGATGGAAATGAAATTACAACCTTAACATTTTATCATCACACCTTCTTTTTTCTTACGATAGAGTTTAAATTTAAAAAAAAAAAAAAACATTTACAAACATACAGAGACACACACAAACGTTTCTTGATATCTTGGAGACACTATGAAAGGTTTTTCTTTTTTTTTATGTACGTAAAGCCGTACAAAGTAAAATAAAGATTATAATACAATATAATAGTACATAACCAACCAAAGGACAAACATATTTCATGTTTGTTTACTAGCAAAATATACCAATTACTAATTTAATTAATTAAATAATTATTTTATGTATGTAATCTAATTAGAATTTTAGATGTAGAGAGAGAGAGAGAGAGAATAATAGAATTTTTAGAAAAGCACCTTGATTCGGCATAATCAGAACGTGCATAATAGACACCAGCCGCCGCCGCCGGAACACCATAATAACTGCCATGGATTTGTGAGAGATTGGTATTGGAACGAGCTGTTGATAGACCACTAATACCACTATATAGACTATGATTATTGTGATTTAATAAATCATCATCCAATAGAGTAGAATTTAGACTTTGATTAAATGCCAGTTGTTGTTGTTGTTGTTGCTGTTGTTGTTGTTGATGATGATGAAGATGATATTGTTGTTGTTGATAATGACGATGATAATCATTGGCTTGTGTAATGTAGGCATGTGTATACCTGATTATATACATCATAATAATAATAATAACAATAATAATAGTAAATAGGAAAATGTTTTTGTTGTTTCAAATAAACATACATAATGTATAGGTTAAACAGGCAAGGATATATATGTATTTATTTATATAATTATTTAATACATATTATAATTGAAATAATATTTCGAATTTCTATGGTTAAAAATACACACAAAAAAAAAAATTAGTGACTTTCTACTAAACATCTGTATCTGTTTAATAATAATTATGATTCGCTTATGGTAGTTTAAATTAATTTAAAAATGAGGAGAAAGTATGTATATTATATGAAGTGTTGTAGTTAGACTTTTGTTTAGTCATTGTTAATGTGGTTTACTTTAAAGGTTTTGAATTTCAGTATGTTTTTAAATAATTTTATTTTCTTTTGTTTTCAAGTAGGAACTGTTGTTAAAAGTTTTGTTTTGTTTTGTTGTTATTAAAGAGGTATGGTAACAGATGTCATAGGGAATTATAAACGGGGGGAAAATTTTTTTTCTTAAATTGCAATGTTAATATAAAACAAAAAAAAAGTTCCAAGGAAATTAAAAAGTTTAAAGTAAGCGAATTAAGTAATTGATAAGCAAAATATATTCTAAACAAAATAAAAAAACTCTACTACAAACTATTAAACAAATCAACTACAATAATAATTAAAGGAATACGAATATTACATATTGAAATCCAAAAATTCGACTACATTTTCCAATTTGTATATATTTTTAAAGGGAAATTATGCCAGGTAAATTTCCTTAATTCACATCCATCTAGATTATTTGCTAAACTTGTTTCTGTCACTTCTCTATCTCATATGTGAAACCCCAAATTAAAAGCGAAATTGGCAATACCTCATTTGAAATTAATCTTGACAGCGGATTTAACATTAGAATTCCAAGCAGAGATAACCGATTCTCTAATAAAGTCATCTCCAAGGATTCGCTAGAAGTCTACACACTTGAGAATAAGTTAGGATATGGGATTTTCTGCGAAAGGTTTAATTCTATAGCATACACACCGAAGTAATCATGTATTAATTAATTATAAATTAATACACACTTAAGCCAAGAGTGGACCATTTAGATACCACAGTCTATCAATTATTTTAACACTGAATTTATTTATGACTTCTGATAAATTAGGTGGCATGTTGGCTTATTAGAAGCGAGCCCATAATTCAATCCCCAGCTCAGACATTTCAAACAAATTGAAATATGAAAAAATATTTCTTCGGTGACTTTCTCTCTGAATAGTTTTCTAAAAATCTGTCGTAGTATATCTGGAGTAGATCTTAAACTGTAGGTCCCACTACTCATATATAACAGTTGCACATAAAACATGGGTAGTAAGTGAAGCTAGGTCGTATTCCTGACTAAGGGATTGTAATGATTACCTTAGAGACTCTATCTAGCCATTATGACATCATTTAAGATCCCACACCAGGATCTCGCAACGATACAGTGTGATATTGCGGTATAGTGGTCACTTAGACCACCACGTGGTAATTATTGATCGAATGATCAGACAGAGAGTGAGAATTCATTTCAGAATAGAGGAGATTATAGAATCTCCAGACTACTATAACTCAATCTGGATAGGAAATCTATCAGCTTCCAAATGAGTTTCCTAATGTTGCATAAAATTTTGTTGGCAAGAATACCTTGTGGTACATAGTTACCTCTTCTTGTGGGGCTTTTATATGCTAGGAATTAAATTTGAGAAATTGCACAAATTTAAACATTTCTAAGCGTTGCATTACATTACAAAAAGGCTAAGTTATCTCCAATAAAAATGTGGTTATATGCTACTACATGAAACAACTCAACTATCAATACAATTTCTCTAACGGTCTTTAAATTGCAAAATAACTTCTACGACTACGAACTGTCCAAACATAACAATACAAACGAACGTTAATAAAAACAAAGAAACGTGACAACAGGAAAGGTTAAAAAATTTTAGCGAAACTCAATTAATTAAAGAAAAACAGAAATTGTTTCAAAATTTACCAAAAAAAAAAAAAAAACTACTCAATACAACTTGTAATATGTGATTTAAAAAGAGGGTTAAACAAATTAAAAAATTTAGAAAAAACAAGGTAAATTAAAGAAAAATTAAACAAACAAAAAAATTTAACAGAGAATAACAAAAAAGAGTTTCTAATTAAAAAAAAAAGTTAAAAAAAAAATAAATAAAATAATTGAAATATAAAAAAATAAACTTTTTAAACTTACCGATCTTTCATATCATTATGCGCTGAGCTACGTCCCGAATGCACAGATTCACGGCCATCATTAACACTCGATGTTAGATTAGTATCCGCATGAGATGCTGCATTGACAACACCTGGTTGATTCATAGCTTGTGTTACATCTGCTGCAGCATGGCCATAATATTTTTTATACCATTCAGCATAGGCTTGTGGATTAGTTCTGGCCATTTGCTGATAGTAATACGTGTACGGGTCATAATAGCCACCAGCTGGATAACCATACATGGCAGCAGCATGGCGTGGATCATGATGCATACGTCCAGAGCGAGAACTGGCCATCCCACCACCACCGCCTTCCTTTTCCATATCACTTTCCCTAGCATTCCGAGAACTATGCTTACGATAGTCTTCATATTCACGCGGATCATAGCGGGGATCTTCTCTATAACGCGCATCACGATGTTTATCGCTGCGTCTACGATCTCGTCTATCAGACTCATAATTATCACCCGTTCTTTTTGCTGTACGATAACCATCTCTGCGACCATAGTAATCATCCTGATCATTACGACGCATGCTGCGTCTAGTGGCATCTTTGCGGCTATCGAAACGCGTTGACTCTTCTGTTTCATAACGTGAGTCAGCATCATAGCCACGCTGACGTTGAGATCGTCTTTCGGCTTTTGAACGTTCATTGACTCTTTCACGTTCACGTTCATCACGACCACCTCCCCTGCCATAATCTTCGTCTTCATAATAGTATTTATCACGTTTATTTGCAGTACGCTGACGTCGGGATCTTTTGTCATCTTCATTATTAGTACCACGTTCACTGCGCACACTACCTTCGCGATAGTTACGGCGACGTTCACGTTCTCTGCGTTCACGTTCTTCACGTTCACTTGAATACTCACCTTCAGAATTCAAATATTCATCGCTTTCATACCGCTCGACCGAAGAACGTTTATCCCGACGTCTTGATGAAGCCGCCAAACGTTCGTTTTCATATTTAGAACGTGATTTTGAAGAGCCAGCCGTACTTTGATTCATGCCACGATCATTTAATAAACGCTCATCACTATCGTCATCATCGTTAGGCGAGGAAATGGGGTTGGGATCTTTAGCTTTTGCCATCTGATTGGCGTGGTGATGATGATGTGTATGTGTATGTGGATGTGGATGTGGATGTTGTTCCAAATGTTGATCTGATTGATGAGCTCCTGTATTAGTTGCAGGTAGTATGGGGGGAATTGTAACATTATTGTCAGCTCCCTCTACAGGCGGCTCATTACGTGCCTCTGGCGATAAGGCTTGTTGGCGCATCTGTGGTTGATGTTCATCTTCAAGATTTTCGCCATCCATTTCGATTTCTCGTTGTTCAGCTAATTCAACACCAGTTACAACACGTTGCTGTTGTTGATTGCCAGAGCCATTACTATTACTTTCGCCAGGCACTAAATACAAATTGCGGTCTGAAGCAAGGCTAGATGATACTGCAGGAGGAACTGAAAGCGAAAGAAATTTGAAAATAAACAAAAAAAAATCTGTTATTCATACTCTTTGCAACTAACCTCCTTGTCCCGTTGAACTTATAACAGGCACAGCACTCTCTGATGCTGTATCTTCACCATCAGCATGACGTTCTTCCAAATGCATGGCTGCAACCTGGGTAGTAATATTGTCAGCAACTGGGGCTTCTGTACCCATAACCATGCGTTGTTGTGAAGCTTCCAGTTCGGGTTCACCTAAAACTAAACGTGATAAGCCTGGAGGAGGTAATAAACCATCGGCTTCTGGTGGTTGTTCTTCAGAATTTTCCGACAAATGGCTGGTTTGTAAGTACTGGTTACGCTCATCATTTGGTGGTGGTTGAGAAGGAGGTTGTTGTTGTTGTATAACTGGTGCAGCATTAGGCAATGAAATGCTAGTAGGAGGAGGTTGTATTGGTGCTGCTGCTGTTGTGGTAAGCGTTGCATTTGGCAAACTTATATTGGTGGTGGGAGGTGTTAAAACCTCTTGATTTTCTTGCAATGGAAGCTCATTATTATCCGGCTCCATTAGAGTAACCGCTCCGGGATTTGCAAAATCGGCTGGTGGTGGTGGTGGCATATTGAAAACACTTGGTGCTGGAGCTGGAATATTAGCTGAAGCAGTAGTTGAGGCCAATAAGCCTGTAGCACGATGATGCTGAGGTAAACCAGCACGTTTAAAAGGATTACCACCAGCCACTGCACCAGTTGGAGGCGGTATATTTGACATGGGTGGTGTAGCCACAGAAGGTGGTGGAAGGGCTGGTGATACTACAGCCGCAGGCCTGATAATGGTTTCCTCTATATTTTGAAAACCTTGGGGCGGCATTAAAGCCGTTTCAGGCGCATGTTCTGTCACTGGAGTATTGCCACTGGGTGGTGAGGCATATTGTTTCGATGGCAAAGTGACAGGTTTGGCTTGACTAACGAAAACCGTATTTGGAATGTTATTGGCTGGTGGTGGTGGTGGTGGTGCAGTAGTATTTGTATTATAATTGTGATTCTCAGACACTGAAGACACAGATGAAAATTCCGTAGGAGGTGGTGGTGGTGCTGCTGCTGTCGATGCTGTAGTTGAGTTTACTACGGTCCCTGGAATATTTTTCGTTGACTCAATAGCATTTTGTGTGGCAGCTATATGTTGTTGGTTTTCATTAGAGGTTTGCCAGTTCCTATTCCAATTATCATTAACAGCTTGCCCAACATTACTATCCAATTTGTGTGATTCTTTTGTTGTGGTCTGGGTGGCAACCTGTGGCATTTGTTGCTCATTTCCATTTGTTCCCCAACCACCCCAGGAATCACTATGATTTTGATTATTAAAACTATCCGCTATAATTGAACTGTTATAGTTTGTTTGATGTTCGTTTAGAGGTGGTAGTTGCTGAGCAGCATGTAAAGGTTCTGTTTTAGGTGGTTCTGTAGCTAATGACGCGGTCGAAGCTATTGTTGTATTATCATTCCACTCATCCCAATCGCCCCAACCATCACCGCCAGTTGAACTTTGATTTGAATTATTGTTATCAAAGAAATTAACAGCACTCCCTTGATTTTGAGTGGCTGGTGAAGGTTGTTGCTGTTGGAAAAATGCAGCTGGATTTTGCTGTGCAACATGTTGTGTTGGTGGCGCTGGTGCAAGCTGTTGGGGATACATATTATTATTGTTTTGTTGCTGATAATAATTATCATATGTTGCTGCTGTTTGTTGCATTGCATTTTGAGGCCATTGTTGTGGCTGTTGTTGATGTGGTTGATGTGGTGCAGCTGTATTTTGTTGATACAAATTTACATTTTGATAACTTTGTTGTGTTTGCTGTTGCTGCTGGTGTTGTTGTTGTTGTTGTTGTGGTTGTGGCCAACTATTTGCTGTCCCCACAACTGGTGCAGCAGATACTGCTGGTGGTGGTGGTGTTGGTTGCATCATTTTTGTAGATGAAAAATAACCGGATTGCTGTGATGTTGACCAATTATTTTGCTGATTTTGGAAAGATAAAAAGAGTATCAATAAAATGCTATTCAAATGCGAACACTTTTAACAAAACATATGGCTATTAAAAGCTATTTTTAGAAACAATAATAAACAGCTGTTGCTGGAAATTCTTCCCTGAAGAATGAAAAAAAACCGGAGGGATGTTAGACAGTTGATCTAACAGGACAGTTAAATAAGTATAGATTTAATAGGATTTTAAATACATGCAGCGCAACGGTTTATAGTATCGGTAACTGTTCTCTGATACGAAGAGTGGTGAGGATTTTCCTGATGAAAGCATAGTTCGCTTAGCGTTTATAAGAACATTGATGTCATAGATGCATTCAACAAAGTGTTCAAAAAGTAAAGTACCCAAATAGCTTGGACAACCTTGGACAGGGTCTCCAAATGCAATAATGAGACATTATCCATCTGCAATATGATTCAACAGGTTTACAACCAAATAGAAGCTGCGTAGATGAAGCTAAAACTCTATACAGCGCACATATTGTGTAAGACCAACCAGTTGAATATGTACACAGAATACTCTTGCTCTTTACGCGATACAATGACAGCGAGAGGCGGCACATACCAGACAAACCCTACTTAGAATAAATTTCACATATTTATACCTTATTCTAAAGTAAAGAAGTGAAAGCAGGTTTGAATAGAACACAATCCCACTAAAACTACATGTATTTATCAAGACCTGCGTAAACAAATTGGAAAAATCTGCCATGAAACACTACAAATGAAATCCGCAGAGGACAGGCAGCAGGGAAAGAGAAAAAACTGAAACTGGAAAGATATTCAATAACATTTTGTAACTGTCAGGGAAAGATGAACAAATATCTTATGGCTCTGGTGGTATACACAGACTAAAAATCACCTGCAGAAAAGCCATTTAACCTAAAACTTGAAAGAATCCGATGAATTAATAGCTTATACCTCTGATATTACGTGCCAATAAATAGTAGCAATGATTTTTATTTATTAAATCAGAATCAATAAGAATTTGTGCCTTATGTTATAAAATTTGATGAAATAATTTAAAATAAAGTATCGTTACATATAGGTATATGTAGGTATAATAAATAAAGCCAAACCAAACAGAAAAACAATTCTTTTAAAATACCAAATAAGCCAAACAATAATAAATTCTGTGCCAATAAAAAATGAATAAAAATAATAATAAAAATTATAAACATTTCCAATGATAAGAAATCCCAAATGAAGAGAGCGAGAGATGATTTTGAACAATTTATATACAATAATGTATGTATAGACATACAGACATACATACATACACATGTACATATCTACATACAAACAAATCGTATTTTCCCTTTTAAACAGAACAAAAAAAAGAAGAGCTGGAAAGTATTTTTAGAGTGTAAAACAAACAAAACAATTGTTTTTTTTTACCTGTTGATTATTGTTGTTGTTGGAAATGTTATTGAAAACGTTTTGATATGGTGGTTTTATTGTATTGGCCACAGAGTTGGAGCTAGATGTAGTAGGTGCTAATGGTGCATGTGTTTGTTGTTGTTGTTGTGAGGATGGCTGTTGCGCCAAAGCATTGTGATGTTGTTGCTGATGACTGTGACGTTGCTGCAGTTGTGGCGTTACAGGCTGTTGCTGCTGATAGGGATTTAAACGCATTGTTGTTGTTGTTGTTGTCAACGAAGGTGACTTCAATGTTGTGTTATTTTTATTGGAATATTGTGAAGCCATTAGCAAGGAGCTGTTAGACAACACCTGCTGTTGTTGTTGTTGTTGTTGTGCAGTATTTGTAGCAATTAAAGCTGCGGTTGAAGCCTGCCGTAGGGAATTACTATTACGATTTGCAGTCTTATTATGATTCAATGTTGTTGTATGTGATGAATTTATTAACAATGAAGGTGATAACGATGAAGATAATGAAGATGTTGTGGGTGTAGTAGATGATGAGATGGTGGAATAAGTTGAAAGATTATGTTGGACCCAAGACATGCTCTTATTTTTACACACAATAACTTAAACTAGAAAAAAATCTTAAATATTTGATTAACACTGCGTTACCTATTTAAAATAAAACTAGTTTTTCTATTTATTACACTTTTTATAAGAAAAATATGTAAAGTTATTGATTTTCTTTGGTTAACAACGTAAAAACCGGATTTTTTTTCTTATGCGAGAGTAAAAAACAAAGAAAAGCAACAAAAATATGTCCCCAATTCATATTAAAAGTTGAATGCACCCCTTTAAGTTAAAGAGAGCGTTATACAGGAATACAAAAACAAAATATTAATAACAAGAAAAACAACAAAATAATAGATAATAAGCAACATAAAAAATCCTACAGAAAAAAAGACATGATAATGCAAAAAAACACACAACACGAACACACAAACACTTACACATTTCTATTTACATTAAGAAGAAATACACACAATAATTACCACTAAACAATAAAATATTTTTCTTTTTTGCCACAAAAAAGATATAAGAAAAACACTTTTTTAATTAATTTGTAAAATTTGAAATACTTTTACTTTTAACAAATTAAGGCAACAGCGATGTCCATAAAGTTTACGTGGACCTTTTTTTTCTTCTTTTCTTTATATATACACCACCACTACCTATACACACAAACACACATACATTGTATACGTAGGCACCTTGTTACAAAAGCCCGTAAGAGAAAAATTATTTTTACCTTAATTTATTTTGAATTTTTCTTTATAAAAACACTTATTTTTCAATGATTTTTGATATTTTGTTATAAACAACACATAATATTTTAGGAATTTGTAAGTTTTTTGAAGAAATTTTTTAATAAACTATAAGATTTTTGTTAAAGAAGAAAATAAACTTTTTTTCTGCAAAAAATCACCAGCTCTACAAGGAAAGATTGTTAAGCACTTTGAAAATACAAGAAAAACAAAACGTCAAAATTTTTCGCAAGGTTGTAGTTAAAAAGTAGTAGTTATTCAAAAAATAAAAATATAAATTTCTATTAAATGATTTTTTATAATACAATATTTAAGTGTATATATATACATATATATTGCATAATATGAACAGACATGTTTGGAATATTTAAACAATTTTGTTGTTATGTTTAACTGCCAGTATTTGTAAGTTTTAATAAATTTTTAAGCAACGCTGTAGTTTTTGCTCTTTATATTGTTCTCTTGCTCTTGGTTTTTATAGCTTTCACTTCAATTAACATAATTTTTTTTTCCAATTGACGAACTTACAATATTAAATTTTTTGTTGTAAGTTTTTAGTTTAATACTTTATTGCTAAATTCTCTAATTAGTTAACATATTTTTAACAGCTCTTAAAACTTGTTCGTTCGTTTTTTTCTATATTTTTAAAGATTCCTTAAGAAAATTTCTTGTCACACATTGTACTACTATGAAACTTTTTAAGAAACTGTCACACATAAATGGAAAAAGACAAAAGCGAATACGAAACAAAAATTATTGTTAATTTTGTTTTGTTCTTTAAATGTAGCACAAGTAATTACAAAACAGCTGTGCAAATACATTATTTATAGATGAATCACTCTGTCGAAACAAGAGGCGTTTTTACATTGTTTTCTGACATTTCCATTAATGATGACTTTTTGTTGACGTAGCTGACGTGTGCCTGGTTTGGCCAAAATACAATCGCTAAATTAGTTTAAAGACAAATTTTCGTGTTGTTTTCCCCTCAACATTTCATAATTTCGTTTAATATTTAATAACCAAAGTTCAGAGAAGAAAAACTGCTTAAGGCAGTTTTTAATATAAACAAAATAACTAAAGAAAAACAATACTAAACTTACAAAAATAAACATGGCTTTGTTAACTATGATAGCCAGAGTTATTGATGGCCTACCACTGGTGGGCACTATGCAGGATGACGAACAGGTTTGTTTTCTTTCTAAATTGGCCGCAACAGATTTTAATTTCTTATTACGCTTTAAAGACTGGCCGCAGTATTATGGAGTATCAGAACCAAGCAAAAATGTTATTCCGTAAATTGGGTTCCCATTCACCTCCCCGTTGTAGTATAGAAACTGGTCCATATCTATTCCAGTAAGTAATCATGATATGATATTTCATAACTTACTTGTATGGCTTTGCCTTTGGTTCTTTTTCAGTTATTTAATTGAAAACGATGTTTGTTATTTGGTGATGTGTGATAAAATGTACTCCAAACGTTTGGCATTCAACTATTTAGAGGATTTAGCTCAAGAATTCCATAAAAATTATGGCCGTAGAGTGAATACAGTAACTAGACCTTATGCTTTTATAGAATTTGATGTTTATATACAAAAGGCCAAAAAACAACTCACCGACAGAAGACGTAATATAAATACAATTAATACCCAATTGCAGGATGTTCAACGTATTATGGTGAGTGATGTATTTTCAAACAGTCATTTAAAAAAAATATCACAAAATCTTTAAATTGAGATTAACTGGGCATAGAAAGACGATCCCAGTTTGTTTAATAACTTACAGTTTCTACGAGTGACACCTGCAGGGATCTCTTCCAATATTCTAGGACTAAAGCTTCATTATTAAATGGTTAGCAACTGCAACCTTTTTCAAACAGAGCTATTTTCTTTATGGAAGATTCTCAAAGCCATAGTCTTTCTCACTAGTTTTAATGCAGGTTTTTACGAGATTTCCGTTGAGGCTCAGTTAGCTCTCAGGGCGATTGGATTGCTCTGATGTAAGAACGAGTGTTTTGCGATTGGAAGGACTCTGTAAAGAATTTTGATTTGAATTGCAAAAGTTTCTGTTGTGTTCCAGAATATAGTACTATTACTGGAAACAATAAAACTAATGTCTTAGACAGATTTTGTCTTCATTCCCTAAAGAAATATATGGAAATCGCATCTTTATACTTATTTTTTCTTTTAAAGCCTATTTATAAAATATGACTTCATTTTCTTGTCTTTCAGGTTCAAAACATCGATGATGTCCTCCAGCGTGGTACTGTTTTATCAGGTAAGTCAATTAAAATTGAAATTTCTTTTGACAAAAACAATAACAATAAATTTTCTTTATATAGAGCTCGATACCAAGACACAAAATCTGTCGATGATGTCCCAAAAATATAAAAAAGATGCCACCTATTTAAATCGCAAATCAATGTATGTTAAAGCAGCAGCAGCTGGTATTGTTGTTATAGTATTTATTTTATATTTCTGGGTTTTGTAATATTAAAAGAAAAATCTTATAAAACAACAAACAGCAACAACACTGTATAACAACTACAAGCAAGTTAAAGTGAAACCTATAGAAAGCGACAAAAGAAAACAAAAAACCTTTTTTTTTTTGTTCATTTATTTAAAACTTGGTTTGGTTTTATAACTTTATTTGTTTATAATTATTGTGTAACGATATTTGTTTTTTTATATAAAATTATTATTTAATGTTTTGTAAACCGATTCCTTTCAACGTTAGAAAACAAAAAACGGGAAAAATGAATTAAAAAAATTCCTTTTTTATACGAAAATTAAAAACAAAAACAAAAAAAGAAAAACATTTATGAGACAAGATAAAAATATTAATAAAAAAAGATGCTAGGCAAAGTAATAATAATAAAAAAAAATACAAAAATTTATCATAAATATGGATTTGAAAAGAAACTAATTGTTATTTGTTTCCTCCTCCTCTTCTGAGGATGAAGATAAAACTTCCATTAGTTGTTCGTCGGAGAACAAGAAATTCTTGGCTTTTTCTTCATACGCCTTGCGCTTAAGTTGCCTTTCTTTTTTACGTTTCTCCTTGGCCAACTTTTGTGCTTCAATTTGATTATTTTCTTCATCTTCTTGATCTTCATCAGATGCTTCCAACTCTTGTCTACGTTTTTGCAGTTGCTGTTTACGATAGTTTTCCAAGTTGGCTTCATGTTGTTTTGTTTCTAATTCAACATCTTCATCTATTGAAAGGATTTTGAAAATTTAAATAAATGGGGCGGACTATTAATCTTGTCCTTACATACCACTGTCGATAATGTCAAAAGCTTCTGAACTATCTTCATAGCTGACATAAATCCAGGGATATTCTACCAGAGTTTTATCCTGTAAGTTTTCCTTTAAGGTTTTATTAACATCCAGTTTATAAAAACGATTCTTACAACGCTTAATGCCTTCGGCTTTAAGTAAGACCTGAAAAGAAAATATAAAATTTTTCAGCACATTCAACGAAACTGAACTCTGTATGGGATTGTTTTCCTGTACCTTTAAATTTTGCACACCTTTACTTTGGTAATACATTAATTTCTGTTTCTCAGGCACTTCTTTCACACAGTCCTTATCTACATATTTTCTTAGCAAGTCTCTTAAATACTGCTCCTCTAAACATTTTTCATCTGTGTAGCATAACATGCCGGCATTAACAAAAAACCATTTTATGCGCCACCAAATTTTCTTAGAACGCCAATCATAATAAGTAGTGTTCTCCTTATGGCGCTGAAAGTTTTGTATTAAAAACTTCAAAGTAATTTTACGTTCTTTGGCGGCATTACGTAAACGATTTAAGTGCATGGGTAAATCACGATTATATCGATTATATTTTTTTAAATGATCCGTCTTACGATCCTCCACATAGCGGGTGCATTCCTCTAGGAAATAATAATCACTCATGAAATCCATTTTAGACATTTGCTTCAGGGGTATAAATTTCGTGCGATCACGTATGCCATCGCAGTTGAGTTCTTTTTTATGAATGCGTACACAATTCAGGCAACAGGTTTTCACCTCACATTTGGGGCAAGTGTAGAGAGCGGCATTGGCAGCGCACACCTCACACATGCCTAAGCGGGCGTCTAAGCCATTGCTAAGGGGAAAATTAAAAGAGGAAATCAAGGTAAACTTTGTTTTATAAACTTTAAAATAACACCAGAATCGCCTACCTTTCATTAGCATCTTCTTCTTCCAAATCACTAATCGGATCTTCTGGTAATTTAACTTTTTCTAAAGTTGTCATTTCCTCTGTAGCCTGCTTTTTTATTGAAGAATTATCTTCGGCTTCGTCTGTTGAACATGAGCGTTTCATATTTGTTGAACTAAAGAAATAAGAGATAATTTTTAAAATTAAGCAAGAGTTTTTAAACAAAAAAACAAATCTCTTATCAGTTAAATTATAGACTCCCTAGAGCTTATTTAATAAAATAGCATCAGTTATTAAGCCTTCTTCAAATTATTTTTTTCAAACATTTTATTTGTTACGGTCCACTGTAGAGGTAGGTCAGGTTTCATTTCTGTTATTGCGCTGTAACGCGAACAGCTGATATTGACAATAAATTTGGGAACAAAATAATAAAAGAAATTTTAATTACCGAAAAACTGTTATATCGTGTAGACCGGTAAGCAAAAATTAATGTCTTAAACAATCAAAATTATAAACAAATATCAAAGAACCATAAGAAAAACAAATAAAATCCGTTTTCTAACAAGTAAGTACACATAACATAACCTCAATATTAAATATTTGTTTACAAAGACGGAAAAACAAATTATATGCTCTCGGTCTTCATGTTAATAAATTATTTTAAATATATACGTTTTTAAAGAACTATTGTTTTTAATGTATTGTTTATAATATTATGTAATATAATATTGTTTATATTTCAATAACACATATCCTTTATACAATTTCTTATCTGCCCGGCCAAAGAAGTTTAATTGGTTTTTTGTTCTTCTTGCTATGACAACTCTTCTCACTTTGTGTTTTTACTCACTTTAATTATTTTTATTGAACTCTAAACACTTGCCATTTATTTAATTGAATTTGTTTTTCTTTTATCAAGTTTGCAAAAAAAAAGCAAAACAAAAAGTGTGATAAATAAAGTATAACAAAACATGTGGATATAAAGTGTTGACAAATTTGGTAAAAAAAAACGTTAAATTATTAATAAAATATCAGTTTGCGTTTTTAAGATTTAACGTCTTTTGAAATAAAAACTCACTTTAATTATAAAATAAGATATTAATACAGACATTAGGTTGGATCTCAAGCCAAGCAGGCTCATTGTAATACCACAGACATTAGTTTCCATTGGTTACAGTCCTATGGCCACTGCTTCAGTCATATTGCATGAGTATCCAGAAATGCAATGTCCAGTAAAAAGTCCGATAACAATGCTGAGCATACTATTTTCGAGTGTAAACAGCTTTACATACATTTTCTAACTAAATTTATTGTTTTAATATTCCTTGCGCTTAACTCTTACTCTAGAAAATATGTTTTTGTAATGAAATTTGATAAAATCGCATAGAAAATTTCTCAATTTAACAAAAATCACTTAATAATACTCGTTATTGACAACACTTGCAAGCCCACGTGTTGTTGATTGTACTCTTACTGATGTTTTACAAAACGAAATATTCTCTTTAATTAACAATACTCTTTAACGATGTACGAGAATGCTCTTAATACAGTGGGCCGAAATAGAAGAAGTTCTTGAACAATTAAATTCTTACAAATTATCTTCAGCAGTAACGGGGTTTCCAATAAGAGAAGTCTCGTAAGCAGTGTTAGGCCCATTCTTCGGTGTCCGTAAGAAGAATTCCCTACCCTTATCCTCGATTTTGCCAAACATCTCCTAACAGTCTACAAAGTGGTACTGATCCTTTCAGTGGTGTAGACGCTCCTCTGCTCTCAAGTTTATGTACCTGTTTTTAAATAATAATACAATTTCCCCTGCCCAGCAGATTCAGGTTGCCCCGACATTTCAGCCGAGTGAAAACCTCTTCCAATATGGGCACTTTTAAGGAACTGACCTTAGTTCAGCATTTACACGCACATGATCCTCTTAGTCATTTCGAAAACATACAATCATTCATTCATTCATTTACGCAAATCAAATTGTTTTTTTTTTTTTTTAGTCAAGTCACATTAATTAATTCCAAGTATCCCATACTTAGGGAGCGAAGAAAAGGGAAAGGAGAGAAGTATATCAAGAGAAATATCAACAAAGCAAGCAGTCAACATGCTATTATCGCCGTATATACTGAAAACAATTATTAGACGAGCGTATGTTTTGAACGCGAACGGTTGTGTTGTACAAAGTACTGCTGCTTTTGGTAAACGTGTTGGTGGTAACGGAACTACATGCAAAATGTTGCAGACATTCGAAGATTGTGTTTTTCAACAAAAAATCGATAAAAGGTTTGCTTCCTTTATCGATTACGATAAGCAGATACCAGTGGATGATGCAGCAACAAAATATTATCAAAAAAACTTGAAAAATACCATGAACTTGAATGAGAATACAATCAGTTTGAGTGCAGAACATATGGGACAACAACAACAGAACCGTTGTAAAGAGTATGAGGTAAGCGAAGAGAGAAAGTGAGCTAAAGAATTGTTAATTAATATCCAAAAAAAAGAGCAAGAAATTAAGAGAAAAAATTTTGTTTTTTCGTTTGTTTATTGTGGAAACCGTTAAGGAAGCTGTTAAGGCTTTAAATACATTACAATCGAATGCAGAATCATTGCGTAGTTCATTAAATACCCGTCAACGTTTGAATTCTTTGGAGGATACCCAACGTTATTTGGAGAAAAGCGGTTTAACTGTTAAAGATTTGGAAAAACTATCGTATATACATGTGTCCGGCACCAAAGGCAAGGTAAGTTAAATAATTTCTGTTTTTTTTTTTATTTTTTCAATTAATTCCCTTGCCCCCGTATTTAATTGTTATTATTATTATTATTTTGGTTTCGTTTGCAAATTGCCTTTAAATTTGATAAGCATTTTGAAATCGTTGACATAGACATGGAAAAACTTGTAAACAAAAATATTATTTTTTTTTTGTAATTAAGTCAGGGGGAAGAAATTGAAATTGAATTCTTATTATGCACGCACTCATCAGTCATTAGAATTTAATGCGTTGCATTTCATATTTACAAAAGCGTATTTTCCAAGAAAATTGTCTTCTCCTTACATTACAAATGACCTAAAAAAAATGCTGATGAATAATCACAATAAGAATAGTGAAATACAAAACAAAAGAGATAAATGTACTCCAAGTTTTCTTATATCCAAAACGATAATACAAGAGAAACAATCGTATCTGCCTGTGGCAGTAGAAAACAAGATTAGAAAACAGTTAAGCGGAACTATTTCCAAATCAAATTCTGAATAATTATTGAGAAATTGTACAAATAGTATACCGCAAGTGTTTGAATTTCACAATTTCAAATAGAATTTCCCGCTTTTTTTAGAGAATAAGGGATTTCACATTAAATTTCCGTAGTTTTCTATTGAAATTAAAATCAAAATTCAAAATAAATTCACATTCATTAAGTGCTTGCTTATTACTTAATTGGACAATACAACCCTTAAGTTAGTACTACAACCTAGCTAACCATGTTGGCTGTGTGTGTCTTGGAAGCTATAAGCCCCTAGACAAATATCGTCTGCATAGACAAGATCTTACAGCCGGCCTTGCAAACCATAGGTTATCCTCCTGGCTTTATGCAGGATTTTCTCAAAAATCGTATCCAAAATTTTATTGAATAGTAGTGGTACCACATCTCAAACCTGCCTAGCACCAGATCTACTCAACAAGGCAAATTGTGATCTGGAGCCCATACCAAACCTCCGTTTGAAAAAAGGGCAGCAGCAAGTTCATCAGAAAATATAATTGTATACGTCTTACAGCCATCAGTATATACCTAGATCGCGTTGTCCTTAAGTACAGAATCCGCAGCGAAATCTTCTCAGGAAGGTACTCTGCTTCCATAGGTTCTATCGAAGTTCAGGATAATTATTGTATGATCCGTTCGATTGTTAGAAATGTAGAATGTAAGACAATGTTGTCTTTCTACAAAGGTTTGGAAATTATCCTATGAAAGTGTTAATTTTATTCGAATCAACTCGAGTTAGACAAGTCTTATCGATAAATACTGGTCCTTCCGTCTCTCATGATCCCTAATTAGGGACTATGATAATGAGGACGATCCAAGTCACATCATAAGTTTGGCGAGCACTCGTACTCTTACATTTTTTAATAAATTTTTCAAATGTTTTTAATATCTTTGGAAGAAAAATCTATGTTATAGGGTAACTATTTTCAAGAAATCTCTTCAGTTTTTTAAAATATTTGAAGATTATTTTGTAGTGTTTTAGTAGCAATACGATAAGACCTTTTAAAGTGTTTGTTTTGATAATAAATCAGAAGCTATAATAACAACAGATCTTAGCTAAAACCAGTTTCGATCAAAACTATTTAAGGAAATTGGAAGATAAGAAAAAATATTAAGGAAGCTTTTCCAGCAAACTATTCAAAACTTTATTAAATGACTTGCCATTTTTTTTATAAAACAATCTAAATTATCTGCGACATTATTTACAAGTAGATTTATTTTATTGATAGCAATAATTAGCGTTTAATTACTATTATTTTTTTCTAAATGAAATCGTGTATTTCACCCAATTTGTTCTCTGTCTGTCTGTCTGTAGTCATTGATTACAACACCAAATACGTATATTTTTACGTATGTTTTCAATTCAATTCGCATTTATTTCGCTTTGTCACAGTCAAATCGAATGCAAACCAAGCCACTTACTTGATAAACAATTTAAAAATATCATGAGCGAATCATAGGCAACAGCTGATAACCTTAAACGTGAACTAAACAAAAACCGCTTTTAACCTGCTACGTAGTTTCGGATGGGGACACTTATAAAAATTTTCTATGACCAAATTCTAGCAACAATGTTAAGCACAAGCAAATGGCAAGAATGGCGAAAAAACAAATACGATGATAAGATTATATTGCGTTTAAGTGCTACAACAAAATTTGGTAAAAATTAAAAGCACTTTGAAACCTAACAATGGGCTCGTGTTTGACTAAACGCGTGAGAAATTTAATAAGATTTTCGAATTGATAAATATTTTGTTTTGCTTTTTCAAATATGAAGTACGACAATAGCACTCGACACTCTGGAAATTAAAAAAATCCATTTTCGTAATCCTCCTATATACATTCCATTTGGTCTCCCCCTCTATAACCAATTCTTAATATCAGATTCGACAATAAACCTCGTTTGAAGACTGTTCCTGAAAACTACGATCCCTTTGACCATTCACACAGGAAGCGCTGCACCGGTTCTCCTTCCTCTTCATCAAAAAAAGGCGCAATTTGGATAGTCCATACATATATATACGTCACTGTATCTCTTTAAGTCCATATGGAACCTGATTGAATTTATGCCAAGAGCCAAAAACGTGCTATGGTTCCTTAATCTGCTACATCAGGCCATAGCTCCATCAGACTGCCCGCGTTCTGTTTTCTTCTCGCAAAAACATGTAATCTATGTAGTCTCCTCACCGAAAACGAACAATTATCTTTGACTGTATCACAATTCAGATGCGCATCAAGGTGTCTAAGTCCTACATTCCGTATAGCGGTTAGTCGCAAGTAGGTGTTGTATTCATTCCATCCCTTTATCATTCTGAAAACTGCTACAATATCGGGCAGTCATTGCCACCAAATAATAATGTATGTGCTCCTGGGTATGGCCACACTGAGGGGCGACCCATAGCACCACACTTACCAACAATATCACTCCCTAGGATATCCAAGGGACCCAGGGTGCCTATACAAGTGGGTTTATTTTCTCATTTTTCCTCTGCAAAAGAAGAAAATTTTTTCTACTCCTCAGCAGTATAACCTAACATATGAACTCGTTCAAATTAGATGGCGAATCAGGGCTTCGCAGGTTTTTTATATACTAAGGAATCACATGAGGGTAAACGTTAAAAGTGTCGTTATATCCTTCATAGACCTCCGGCTTTCTTGTACAAGCATAAATATGGTGTACATTGTACCTGGAGATCTCAGGGAGATCTGGAGATACCAGGAGATCGGATATGAGTTAGTGTAGGAGCTTTCTTTATGGCCATATTTTCAGGATGTCTCGAATAATTTGGGGACAATCTAGGGTCTATTGCTAAATTGTTAATAATTTTTTTCTTCTTTTGTTCCATTTCAGGGCTCTACATGTGCCTTAACCGACTCCATTTTACGTGCCTACGGCGTTAAAACTGGTTTCTATAGTTCACCCCATTTAGTATCCTTAACCGAACGTATACGCATCAATGGTCAGCCAATATCGAAACAGAAATTTACACAATATTTCTGGCCCGTCTATAACAAGCTATTAGCCAGCCAAGAATATGAAAATGATATGCCCGCCTATTTTAAATTTTTAACCGTCTTATCCTTTCACATTTACCTGCAAGAGAAGGTTGATGTTGTGATCCTAGAAGTGGGTATAGGAGGTGAACTGGACAGTACGAATATAGTGCCCAATACTAAAACAGTGGGTATAACCTCTTTGGGTTTGGAACACACACAGTTATTGGGTAATACCCTAGAAGAAATCGCCTGGCAAAAGGCTGGCATTATAAAGCCTCATTCAACAGTGTATACCTCATGCACACAGTCAGAATGCTGGGAAGTTATACAGAAAAGAGCGGCGATAAAGCATGCGCAAGTTTACAAGGTGCCTGAATTTGAAGAATACTTTAAAGAACCTAATTTGGAAGCTTTAAAACAGCATTTAAATAATGTGGCGATACTGAATGGTTCCTTGGCTTTACAGTTGGCCTACGACTGGTTAAGACAAAACCGCAATGGCTTCCATAAAGACTATGAAGTAAATAAGCCAAGGCTTACAGAGCAGGCCATCAAAGGTATAGTGAACTGCAGTTGGCCGGGTAGATGCCAGAGGGTGCAATTCTTTAATTTCAAGTAAGCTCGTGTGGCTTAAATGTATTTCACAAGCATTTTTTAACAAAAAAAAAACCTTGTTTCTTTAGCATCCATCTAGATGGCGCTCATACAGTGGAAAGTATGCAGGTTTGCGGAAATTGGTTCCAACAAGTTACCGCTACACAACAACAGACACCAAAAATTCTTATCTTCAATACCACCGGTGATCGTGATTCGAAAAAGCTTTTAAGTATTCTACGCTCATTTGCCAGCTTCGATTTGGTGTGTTTTGTTCCCAATATCTCATCACTAGCCAGCAGCAATAGTCACGACACCACCTCGGTTCTCTATACACAAGTGGAACAATTGAAACGCTGTCAAATGCACTCCTCAAATTGGAAGCAATTGTGTTTAGAAAACGACGAAAGCAATACAGGCCAAGTATTTCCCTCAATAATGCAAAGTTTTCAACATATACGCCAACGTTATGATAAAAATCAAGAGCTTAATATACTGGTGACCGGTTCCATACATCTAATAGGTGCTACAATATTATCATTAAATGAACTGTGTAGGGAATTGGCTCAAGCGTAAGCGTAGTTTTAAGTATAAATTGTTAACAATAGTTTAAGTCCTGTAATGTAAATAGTTCTGTAGGATCCTTGTTGTAAATGAGGGAAGACAGCTTGGAATTGTGATTAAGCTTGGAAATGTCTACGTCAAGCCTGCTTTAAATTAATGTAAAATTGGGGAATTATCAAAAACGAAAAGTTTATTGCCATCAGAAGCGAAATGATTCTGCTGCAATGTCTGTGCTCTTACCATATTCATTCAATGCCTTACATAACAAGTTGACATTTCCAATTGCCATGTCAAACTACAACATTTTCTTTCGATTGATTTTACGTTTCTGCTTTAAATATGCAATTTTTGTTTTTCTTTTTGTTTTTACAACAGCAACAACTGCAACAACAACAAAAACAAAAACAAAAAACATAAAATTTTCAATAATTTGTCAGGCAGAAAATTTTAATAAGTTTTTGTGTGATTGCTTTTTGTTGCTGTGTAATCATAGCGTAAAGAAATAGTCATAATAACAGAAAAACAAACTTGTCTGGGATTAATACAAAAAACAGAAAAGAAATGCAATCTGATTTAAACGAATGACATTCCATTGCACATGCAGAAAAAAAGCCTCCGTCCGCAATGTAGATTGACTAGAAAAATTCTTTAGAACTGGATCATCACAAGCAGCAATCATTTCTAAGAACAGTTAAAGAAGCAATTGTGAATAGGAATTACGATATCACGCACAATCAATTCCTATTTTCAACGTATTTTAAGCAAATTTCTATTCATTTTCTCTTGCTTCCACTCAAAAAAAATCTGAACGAACTCATCGAACTTTCATGTTCTTTGTAAAAAATTTAACGAATTTGACGAAAGTAAAGAATTAAAAACTTTCTCTAATCTAATTTAGGGATTCTCAAAAATGAAGGCTACACCCTGTTAATAATTTTTGCGACCGGGTGTGTTTCATTTTTAAGTTAGCCTAAAAGTTTGCCTATGTCTTAATATGGCGTTAGAGGTTTGATTTATATGGAAGATCTTCAAATTCATGCAGCATACTTTAAGGAGCTTCATATACTAGAGAGTCACCCTGTTATTGAATATTTACAGGGTGCTAATTTATATTTTCCAAATCCTAAAAGTATGCCTACCTTTTCCAAAATTTTTGAATTAACAGGGTGACTCAGAGATCAATTAAATTATTTTTCGTCCACCTTCTGAAAATTCTGTTCGCCTGGTATTTCATCCAGAATCAAAATCGCGCTATATATATATATATAGCATGAGAAAGAAAAATGAAAAAAACAAAAATTGCATGCGATTGAAAATGAACAAAACCGAGGTTGTTTACACTATATTAAGACAATTTTATTATTTTTAGATATTTTTACACAAATAAATCCATACAAATATATACAATATTCAACACTACGAATTGGTACGCATCATTAACGACTATTTTAAGAATATAATGCTTATATATGCGGTAACAACAAGGATCCCGCAAGGTTATATGCTGAGCCCAATACTATTTACGTCACGTATGACGGTGTACCGAGGCTTTAACGCCCTAGAGGTACACAGATTATTGGTTTTGCTGATGAGTTGAATGAATTGGTGATAATGTGCACTGTAGTTGCCATCATGATTAGAAGCTGGATCACGGGAATAAGGCTCAAATTTGCTGATTCCCTGGGATTAGCAATTGACTGCAGGCTTTGGATTTGCGAACGAATTGGATGAATTTGTGAGAACGTATTGCACTACAGATGGCATGGTTAGAAGCTGGGTTGGAGAATATGTCTCAATTGCTGATTACTAAACGGACGTTCTACGTGTAAGCTGTAGGAAGAGGATGGAATTCATTACATGTTAGTCGCAAAAAATCGAAGTAGGCAATTAAGTACGTACCTGGTATTAACAATTGACAGCAGGATTTGGATTTGCGACCGTGGCATGGTTAGAAGCTGGATCGGGGGAATATGTCTCAACCTTGCTGATTACAAAACGGATTTTCTACTTGTAAGCTGTAGGAAGATAATGGAATTTATTACATGTTAGTAGCGTAACATCGAAGTGGGCAATTAAGTACGTACCTGGGATTAACAATTGACAGCAGGCCTTTGGATTTGCGACGCGTGGCATGGTTAGAAGCTGGATCGGGGGAATATGTCTCAACTTGCTGATTAACAAAACACGGATGTTCTACTTGTAAGCTGTAGGAAGATAATGGAATTTATTACATGTTAGTAGCGTAACATCGAAGTGGGCATTTAAGTACGTACCTGGGATTAACAATTGACAGCAGGCTTTGGATTTGCGACCGTGGCATGGTTACAAGTTGAATCGGGGGAATATGTCTCAACTTGCTGATTACAAAACGGATGTTCTACTTGTAAGCTGTAGGAAGATAACGGAATTTATTACATGTTAGTAGCGTAACATCGAAGTGGGCAATTAAGTACGTACCTGGGCTT